>WAAG01050049.1:24788-74000 GCA_013390105.1 Tichodroma muraria | reverse complement strand
TTTTTTTGTTTTTTTTTTGTTCTTTGGTTGGGTTTGGTATTTTTTTAGGGCTTTTTTGGTTTTTGTTTTATTTTTTTTATTTTTTACCTCTTTATGTATATGTAGGGAATTTATAGGAAAATATGTACTTTATTGAATAAATTTTAAAAACTAAAATATATTTTATTTTAAAAAGAAAATAACGGACCTTTAACCTTACATGGCTAAAGTACTGATTATATATTTGCTGAGCTGACTTGACGGTTATGAAAATTGTATCAAGAGTTTTATTTTTTGACTTCAAAGCCTTCTTAATAAAGACTTTTTACTATATATGAATTCTTGTGCTAGCCACAGTGTCTCCCTGCCTGGATTCTCTTGGTACCTGTTCCCATTTCCTTGGGCCCAGGGAGAAAGGTGCCAGCTTGGGGGCAGGAGCAGGAACCAATGGGGACATCTGCCACCTCCACAGGTGGATTTGTCCCTGTCCAGGCTGGGTGACCCTGCTCTGGGTCTGGCCTTCTCTTTGTCCCCACAGATGCTCCTGCTCCAGGCATTGTGGTGCTGCTGGACAGGTCCCAGTCCCAAAATTCATCCATGCCCTGGGCTGAGCCCCCAGGGGAGGGGGGAATTCTGCCCCTCTGCCCCCCTCAGGTGAGACCCCACCTGCAGAGCTGCCCCAGCCCCGGGGAACAACATCAGGAGGACGTGGAGCTGCTGCAGCCAGGCCAGAGGAGGCCACGGAGATGCTCCAAGGGCTGGAGCCCCTCTGCTCTGGGGCCAGGCTGGGAGAGCTGGGGGTGCTCAGCTGGAGAAGAGAAGGCTCCAGGGAGAGCTCAGAGCCCCTTGCAGGGCCTGAAGGGGCTCCAGGAGAGCTGGAGAGGGACTGGGGACAAGGCATGGAGGGACAGGACCCAGGGAATGGCTCCCATTGCCAGAGGGCAGGGCTGGATGGGAGATTGGGCAGGAATTGTTCCCTGAGGGGGTGGTGAGGCCCTGGCCCAGGGTGCCCAGAGCAGCTGTGGCTGCCCCTGGATCCCTGGAAGTGTCCAAGGCCAATCTGGACAGGACTTGGAGCAGCCTGGGACAGTGGGGAGTGTCCCTGGCCATGGCAGGGGCTGGCACTGGATGTTTAAGGTTTAAGGTCTCTTCCAATCCAAACCATTCTCCATGCTCCTCATCCCTCGCCTCACCTGGACACCCTGGTATCACTCTGTCCCCAGCTGCACCCACCCTCCATGTGGCACCTGGTCACCAGGGTTTCATCGTGGCCCTGCAGGGCTGGCCAGGCCACTCAGGTGTGTGGGGACAGCAGGGATCTGCTGATAGCAGCACCCAGGGCTGTGGGGACACACAGCAGCCGTGCAAACGGGGATCTACGCACAGTGGCACCCTGGAGGGTGGCACCCATGGGCAGTGGGGGCACCCAGAGGTGTCAGAGCAGCACCAGTGCGAGGGCAGCTGCTCTCCATCGTTACTGGAGTCCCTGTCACGAGGGGAGTGGGGGCTGTGCTGTGGGGCACCTTGGGGTGCCCTGCATGAGGGACCTGGAGGGGCTCTGGGTGCCCTTGAACGACAGTTTTGGGGTGTCCTAAACAGGAGAAGTCTTAGTCTGCCCTTGATGGGATCTTGGGGTGTCCCAGGTGGGAGTGGAGTGAGAGTTTAGGGTGTCCTGTGTTGGAGGTGTCTGAGGAGGCTTCTTTGTATGCCCCAGGTGAGGTCTTGGGATGCCTCTTAGGGGACCCTTAGCTTGTCCCAAATCAGGGTTATTGAGGTGCCTGAGCTGGGAGGGGTCTCGGGGTGCTGCAGTGGGGGGACCAGCCCC
This sequence comes from Tichodroma muraria, assembly GCA_013390105.1. Taxonomy (NCBI): domain Eukaryota; kingdom Metazoa; phylum Chordata; class Aves; order Passeriformes; family Sittidae; genus Tichodroma; species Tichodroma muraria. The sequence continues at coordinate 72,196 of WAAG01050049.1, read as the reverse complement.
AGCACCCCCAGCAGCTCCTCCAGCCTGGGGAGGGGCACAGAACGGGGATGAAGAGGGGAGGGGAATATAACCCCCTCCCCCTCCAATTAGCGGCAATTAACGTCCATAAAGGGCCGCAGGTGGGGCAGGGGGAGTGATGCCGTTTTGGGTTTACCCTTTTTTTCTTTTTTATATTTTCTGTGTACTTAGAGTTGTTGTTTTGTAGCTTCATATCGTAGCTTAGTTTCACACTTTTCTCAGGCAGAAAGACAAAACAACTTCCAGGATCCCTATCTTGGTTTTGCTTGGAAACCAAGGCTGAAACCAGCTTTCCAAGACATGCTTTTGTGAACAGGGCCTGGATCTTACCCTAAGGGGGGGAACCTACGAGGTGCTAGAACTGGGGAAATTACTTCACCCAGCAGTTTTCTAATTGGAGGATTCTTGTCAGATATGCTGGTTTGCAGAATCCATAGAAACTGAAAGGGGTCACATGCAGTGTGCATCTTCGGCCTTTTCTACCTGACAAATTTCCTGCACCTGAGGTTCTTCATATAAAGGTACCCTTTTATCACTGATAAAAGGGTACCTTTATATGGGTGTCTGATTCGCATTTTATATGGGTGTCTGATTTCGTATTTTTAGGGCCAGAGAAAAAGGTATCAGGAGGACTGGCAGCAGCGGGGGGGCCACGCTGTGGCTGCGGGGTCCCCATGGCTGCGAGGGACCTGTACGTGCAGGTGAGGGGCTCAGGGGTCCCCCCCACAGTGCTGTGAAGGGAGCTGGAGGCAGCTTCACCCCCTTCCCACGGGTCTGGGGGGCTCATTACTGACCTGGGGGGCTCCACACCCTGTAGCTGTAGGGGCTGTGGTGGCTTGGGTGTCCCCTGGGTCACCTCTGTGGTCTATAGCACCTTGCAAGGGGCTCGACACAGGTGAGAAGAGGGTTTGGTGTCACCTGAGCACCCGCCTGTGCTGCAGCCTGCCCGACTCAGCTGACTGCTCATCCTCTGCCCTGGGGCTGATGACGGGGAGCTGGTCCAGCTCTGCCCATCAAGGACCATGAGCAGGCAGCAGGATGGAGCCTGGCTCTTTCCTTGTGCTGGTGTGTGTCAGAAATGATCACCACAGCCAGGGGACAGCCCCAAAACACGGCCCTTCCTCCCTGCATGTACAACAGGAACCTGGGGCTGGGTTGGTGCAGGAATCTCTTCACCATCCATGCTCACAGAGAGATTTGAACCCCGGTGTCCTACCCCTGAAAGGTCCAGGGCCAGGTTGGGTGGGGCTTGGAACAACCTGGGATAGTGGGAGGAGACCTTGCCCACGGCAGGGAGTGTAATGAGATGGGCTTTAAGGTGCCTTTCCACCCAAACTGTCTTGTGATTCTATGGGGATTTCTTGGCTGTAAACCAAAAGCTCAGCCCTTCCTCCCCAGCCTATTCAGTGCTCAGGTGATTGACTCTAATGATGCTGAAGACCTGGAAATGTTTGCTGCAGCCAAATTTGCAATCCCTGAATTTGCAAAAACCAGCAAAACAGGGTGATTCTTCAGCTCCTCCCGAGGGTCAGGGGCTGAGCTCTGCTCTGGGACAGGGACAGCAGCCCAGGAAGGGCTGGAGCTGTGTCAGGGGCTGGGATGGAGCTCAGGGAAAGGTTCTTCCCCCCGAGGTTGCTGGCACTGCCCAGGCTCCCCAGGGAATGCTCCCGGCCCCAAGGCTGCCAGAGCTCCAGGAGCCTTTGGACAACGCTCCAGGGATGCCCAGGATGAGACCATGGGCACCTGTGCCAGGAATAGGGACAGCAGGAGCAGGTTCCCTGTCCCCAGAGCTCAGGTCATCCTGTGCCAGCTTGGGGCCAGGTGCTCCCCCTCTTGTCAGCTGACCCGGTGTCTGCACCAGGCTTTTGAGGCTTTTTGGCCCCGTTTTCACCTCTCTTCCCGCGTGGTTTTGCGCTGCTTTGTTTGCGGGATCCTGTTCCCTCTGGGGTGGCTCCAGAGAGGATTGTTCCAGGTGTGAGGGAGGTGTGGAGTCCTTCAGGGGCTGGGGACACACACCCAGGCTGCTGGGCCCCATGGCTTGCCTGGCCACCGGGCTGCCTGTCCCAGGTGAGAGCTCTGGGAAGGGCTGCAGCACCTGGCTCCAAAGCTGGTGGTCAGATGCTTTCCTGGCTCGTGGCCATGGCTCTCTGCAGAGGCCCTGTCCCTGCTGTGTCCCACAGGATGCTCGGGTGTGCCTCCCTGACCACGGCAGAAATAACCAGAGGCTACAAGGAAGGAGACAGCGTTCTCCTCTGCCTGGAAGACGGCTCGGTAGGGCTGGAGCTGTGCAGCCCTGTGGGTCTCTCCCGTGTTTCCCACGCAGTCAGGAATCACCAGGAGAGGGAGACGCTTCACTCTGCACCCCAAACTAACCTGGGCTCCTCAGCAGGCCTGAGGGGCTCACACACTGACTGGACATGGCCCACCTGGTGCCTGGGCAGGTGCCCAGAGCCTGGAGTGTGTCTGGCTTGGGGTGCCCCCTGTTCCCCGGCCGCCTGGGGAGCTGCTCCTCACTCCTACTCCTCCCTGGCTTCCCAAAAGGCCTCCAGCTCAGCTGATGCTGGCTGGGGTGGGAGTCCTGGTGATCACCAGCTCAAGTGTGGCCTGCAGACAGAAGCCCTCCAGCTGTGCTGCTCCCATAGCCCCATCCGGCTTTTGTGGGGCCACCTGTTTCTTTTCAGCCCTCCTTCAGCTCCATCGCCATCCCTGCAGGCACTGGCCTGCCCCACTGAGCTCCAGCTGCCTCCTCTCTGCAACGCTGGCACTCTTGGGTGCCCATGCCCTGAGCCAGCTGTGCTGCACTCGCTGGCCAATTCCACCTACACCTGCTCCGGTGAGTCCTGAGCCCCCCTCCTGCTCCCCACCCTGGGCACACGTCCTGCCCTGCCCTGGCACAGCCCTCTTCCTCCAGGCACCATCCTCATCGCCATCAACCCCTACAAGCCGCTGCCCCTCTGTGAGGAGGTGATTTCACCTACAGCAGCCGCCAGCTGGGGACAAGGACCCTGACATCTCTGCCGTGGCTGTGGACGCCTTCAGGCAGGTGGTGAGGTAAGAGAAAGCCCTGGGAGCGTCCCTGGGGGGTGGAGTGGAACACCTGAGGTCCCTCTGGGAGGTGGTGTGTCCTCCCCTGCCCCTCTCTGGCAGGTTTGGGAAGAGCCAGTCCCTCATCATCAGTGGGGAGTCAGGTGCAGGGAAGGTGGTGTCGGCCAAGTACACCACGAGGCTCTTCACCATGGTCAGGAGCTGCTGGGGTGACTCCAGCATGCAGGAGAAGGTCCTGGACTCCATCCCCCTCATGGAGGTGGGTACCCCTGGTCCCCAGACTCTGTGTGGTGAGGGTTGGGTGTCCCTGCAGCCTCTCCCTGTGCTTCTCGTGGCCTGGGTCCCTGGTGTGAGGCTGCATCTGTCCCCTCCCTGGAAAATGGGTGGCAGGGACTGAACCTCCCCAGAGCAACTGGAGGTCTGAGACCAGCTCAAACCTCCTCTCTCCCTGCTTGCCAGGCATTTGGGAATACAAAAACATCCAGGAATGACAACAGCAGCTGCTTTGGGAAGTACTTAGAGATTGGGTTTATCCAAGAGAATGTCACAGGGTACATCAAAATGTACCTGCTGGAGAAGTCCCGTGTCACCTTCCAGGTGGGTCTCTGGAGTGGCACAGGGATGGAGCTGAGTGGGAGGTTGTTCTTTCTGAGTATCCCCGGGAGATGTGACCTCAGTGCTGAGCTGGGAGAGGGGAAGGTGTCCTTTGCCACCAAATCTGGGGCTGCAGTGCTGCTGCAGGGTGGCCCACAGTAACCTGACTTCAGGGTGACTTTCTTGTCCATCCAGGCGAAAGAGGAGATGAACTACCACATCTTCTACCAGCTCTGTGCCTCGGCCACCCTGCCCGAGCTCCAGGGCCTGGGTCTCCATGAGTGTCCCCACATGTCCCCATGACCCCCATCTCTGCCAGCCTAACCCATGCTGGGATTGTGCCAGTCCTTTCTGCCCTCCCAGCTGCTGGCTGGGTGCTGAAGGGGGCTCTGACGATGATAATCACAGAATGCCGGAATGGTTTGGGTGGGGAGGGACCTTAAAGTTCATCTCCTGTCCCCTTCCATGGGCAGGGACACCTTCCACTGTCCCAGGTTGCTCCAAGCCCCGTCCAGCCTGGCCTGGAACACTGCCAGGGATCCAGGGGCAGCCACAGCTGCTCTGGGCACCCTGGGCCAGGGCCTGCCCATCCTCCCAGGGAACAATTCCTGCCCAATCTCCCATCCAGCCCTGCCCTCTTTCTGCTGCATACCCAGGGCTGGGAGGGGGCTGGTTGGGAGCCCCGTGGGGCAGGGCTGTGCTGGGTCCCAGCCTGACATGTGTCCCTCACAGGTGGGGCAGAGTCCTTCCACTACACCTGCCAGGGCCAATGCTCCATCGCCCAGAGTGCCAGAGACACCGAGGACTTGGAGAGCACCTGGCATTCCCTGTTCCTCCTGGGTAAGGTGCTGGCTGTGCAGGGGTGGGGAGGGGTGGGCAGGGCTGTCACCAGGGCTGGCTGTCCCCCCATCCTCACCCTGACCCTGGGGAAGTAATGTTGGGGCCAGAGATCCCAGTGTTAGGGAGCCTGTCTGTTTATTGGGAATTCCATCCCTCTGCTCTGTGGGATGTGGGAGCAGCCTAGGGGTCCCTCCTGTGTGTGTCATCACGGCTGCCATTCTGCACTTGGGACATGTCGTGATCAGAGGGTGGCACCGGCGTGGGGACAGCTGCGCTGTGGAGGTGGCAGAGGACTTGATGTCACCCCAAACTGTCCCCAGAGCTGCAGCGAGGCCAGGCCTCAGCGACCAGGACTGTCCCTTTGCAGCGAGGCCCTGGGGCTATTCTGCGGTCACAGGTGATGCGCTGGCTCTGCCACCCCAAGTGGTGAGACCCTCATGAATGTCCAGGCAGCAGGCACGGGACTCCCGGGATGCCCGGGCCAGGCACGTGTAGGGACAGGTTGCAGCTGGATGGAGAGGGGGGCCAGCCGTGCCCCGCGGTCGCTCAAGGGTCGCTACACCTCCGCTGGCATCCTGGGCATCCACGGGCAAGAGCAGCTCCCCTCCCCTGGGCTGCCCGAAGAATCCTGGTCCTGCTCCAGCTGGGACAAGCCGTGCCTGTTCCTGCAGTGGGGACAGCTGGGGGCCCGAGGTGGCCCTGCCTGGGAGGTGCCTCATGCCGGTCTCTGTTGCCCACAGGTTTGAGATGTTTGAGCACAACAGCTTTGAGCAGTTCTGCATCAACTCCACCAGTCACCCAGGGGTGTCCCCAGATGTGTCCCTCTGCTGTGAGGGACATTGAGGGGGAGCCTTGCATGTCCCTGCTGGTTTTGTGCTGTCTCCATCATGGCTGTGCTTCAGTCCCTGCAAGCCCAGGGCTCAGCACTGTCCCTGCTCTCTCCCAAAGTGCTCCACAGAAAGGGCTGCTCAGAGGTCATAGGGAAACCAAGCTGCTGCTTGGGGGCTGAGCACTTTTGTCTCCTCCTGGCCATTCCTGATTTCCTGTCTCTGCCTTCCAGCACATCTTCAAGCTGGATCAGGAGGAGTACGTGACTGAGGGGATCCCTTGGGTGTTTGTCAACAACCAGCCCTGCCTGGAGCTCATCAAGGGCCAGCTTGGCATCCTGGACCTGCTGAATGAGGAGTGCAAGGTGGGTGAGGGCCGCTGGGAACAGGCTGGTGTGACCACCCAGAGCCTCCCCTCTGACCCATTTGCTTTTCAGATGCCTCAGGGCAGTGACGGGAGCTGGGCCCAGAAGCTTTACCGGATCCACCTCAGCAGCTCCCACTTCCAGAAGCCTGAGAGGTCCATGGATGCTTTCATTGTCTCCCACTTCGCTGGAAAAGTAGGGAATGCTGTGGGTGGGGTGGGCTGGGAAGGGTCTCTGCACAAGTGGTTCCCTCTCTGGAGATCATGGTGGCACCTTCTGCACCCTCCCAGGGTGGGAGATGGATCCTGCTGGACTGAAACTCCTTATCTGAGGGTAAAACTATGGAAACTGTGTGCTGGTTGCCATCAGCAGCCTCACAGCAGGGCAAGAGAAGCATGGCCACCACCATACCAGCATGGCCACCACCATACCAGCGTGGCCACCACCACTTTGACTCCTGCATGGATATTTCCCATGAGCTTGGACTGGGTCCAAGCCAAACTCTGCACCAAACTGGTCTGGGAAGCTGCAGGCTGAGGCTGGTGTGGGTGTTTATTCCTGCCAGGTGGAATACCAGTGTGATGGGCTTGTGGAGAAGAACACGGATGCTGCTCCCAAGGAGCTGGTGGGGCTCCTGCCAGCCAGCCAGGTGAGATCCCCTGGGCAGGTGCTGAGCAGGCAAAGCCTGGCTGGGCTGTGGGAGCCTGAGAGGGACTGAGAGTGCAGGAGGTAAATCCCTTTGTGCCAGCCCCACGAAGAGCTGGCCTTGGTCAGGGTGCCCTGAGGGCAGAGTCCTCGAATATCCTGGGTGGGAAGGGACCAATGGCAATCAAATCCAGCCCCTGGCCCTGCACAGACACCCCAACAATCCCATCCTGGGCATCCCTGGAGCATTGTCCAAAGGCTCCTGGAGCTCTGGCAGCCTTGGGGCCAGAAGCATTCCCTGGGGAGCCAGTGCCAGCACCCTCGGGGGGAAGAACCTTTCCCTGAGCTCCATCCCAGCCCCTGACACAGCTCCAGCCATTTCTCTGTGCGTGATGAGTTGTGAGTGCTCCCTGCTCCATTCCCCTTGCTTTGGCTTCCCCATTCTGGGATCCACCTTGGCCATGCTCCTGCTCAGAGTCCTTAACGTTCTTGCTGCTTCCATTCTGTAATTCTGTTGTTTCTCCCTTCCACCCTCCATGCACCTGGAAGAAGGTAAGGAGCATCTGGGAAGGTTCTTCAGCTCACCTGGGAAGGTGCCCAGGGCTGTTCCTGGGGCAGGGAGAAGGTGGGGCACAGCTGGATGTAGCACATCTGGGCTGTGTCTCTGGGTGGGTGGTTTTTGGGGCTGTGGCCCTTGATGGTGGCTTTGCAGGGACTGCCTGGCTCTCACGGCTCTCTCCAAGCAGTCTGCCCTCCTCACCGAGCTCTTCCTGGGGGGATGGGGATGTCCCTCTGTCCCTGCAGTCCCACAGGTCCAGCAGGCTCAGGGGGCCCAGCTGCTCTGGCCACAGGTCCCTGCCCAGGAGCCAGAAGAGCAAGAAGTCCCTCTCCAGCCAGGTATAGGGGAGTCAGGGAAGGTCCCACCAGGGGTGCTGGCCCCACCAGGAGCTCTGTGTGCCCTGGGGACCTCCTTGAGCCCCCGGGGGTTCCTGCTGGCCCTGAGTCACCCCCTACCTCATCCTGCCTCCCTGAGTCAGCTGATGGAGGAGCTGGGCAGCACCACCCCCCACCACATCTGCTACACCCAACAGTGGGGAACAGCCCTTTGTGTGAGTGCCTGGCTGGAGGGATGGGGATGTGGAAAGTGGTGGGGCACTGCTGTCCCTCCGATCTCTGTCCCTCTTGCCCTGCATGGTTTGGGATGTGCCAAGCTGGCCAGGACCTGTTCCGGGTCAGCTCCAATGTGCCCCAGGTTTGACTCCAGGCAAGTGGTGGAGCAGTTCCAAGCCTGCAGGTTCCTGGAGATCATCCAGATCAGCGCCTCGGGACACCCCTCCAGCTATCCCCTACCCCAGCAGCACCATGAGTGCTTCCCCGTCCAGCTGTGACACCTCTGACCCCACTCTGTCCCCCACAGATGGATGTGCCAGGAGTTCTTGGAGAGGTACAGGCCTCTGGTGAGCAGAGAGGAGCTGAAGGGCACCAGCATGAAGCAGATCTGCAGCAGTGCCCTTGGGAGACTGCTTGAAGTAAAGGTCCTGCTTCGGAGATGCAGTGTGTGCCCGGTGAGGCACAGAAACGGGAGAGATGGGGATGAACTCTGCCTCTAGGGAGGCTGGATGGGAAGGATCCCTCTTGGAGGAGCCTGGGGAGTGCTCTGGCCTCGCACTGCCTCTCCCTCTGCCGCAGGGCCCCGGTAAGCAGGAGTGTGGAAGGCCGGGCTGTTTTCCGGGCAGGCGGGGTGGCTGCGCTGGAGGAGCCGCGGGCTCCGGCCTGCGGGGCCGAGCTGGGCCTGCAGCGCCACGCCCGGGGCCTGCCGGCCCGCAGGGCTGCGGGACGGGGCTGGAGCAGGCGGCAGTGCTGCCGGCTCCGGGCTGGGCTCTGACACGGGTGGTCCCGTGGGATGGGTGCAGGCTCTGCCCAGGGCTTTGTCCTCCCTCAGCCACCCCTTGCCCTGCCCTCTGCCCTTTCTTTCAGCCCTTGCTGTCCCTTCTCTGGGCTCTGCCACCCTTTCCTCAGCTCTGTTCCCCCTCCAGGCTCTGCCGCCTCCTGCTCAGCTCCCCGTTCCCCCTCTTGGCTCTGGGCTCCCTGCCCAGCTCCCTGCCCTTCCCGCAGGTTTGTGGGGTGCTGTGGAGCTCCAGGGCTGCTGTGGTGCTGCAGCGGACCCCGAGGAAGGTCCTGGCCCGACGCCCGTTCCTGCTCCTGCCCCAGGCCACCGTCACCACCCAGGCCTTTGCCCAGTCCCTGTTTGCCTGGTGCCATTACAGAGAGGTGGGAACCCAGTGGGGCAGGGGGTGCCTGGGTCCCCTCTGGGGGTGCTGGTGATGCCGCTGCCCTGTCTCTGCCCCCACAGAAGGTGTGGCTCCCCAAGGCTGCGGTAATTCAGGCCGCTGTCTTGGTCGAGCACTAAAAGCAGCTGCTGGAGGGCGTGGAGATCAAGGTGAGGCAGCTGCAGTGCAGGCTGGGCGAGCCGGGGGTCCCAGGTGCAGAGGCAGGTGCTTTGTGCTGACCACCTCTTACCTGGCTCTGTCCCAGCTGCCTCCTGGGCCTGGGGCAGGAGCTGATTGCTTGACGTGGAGAAGCTGTGCCTCTGGGCTTTGTTCCTGGATTTCTGTGCTCTTTGGTGGCGTTGGGATGGGTGGGGCGCTCTCCTGGGTGCAGCCTTGCAGCAGTGCCGTGTGCTGGGGACAGTTCTGGTGCAACACGTGCCACTCTGCTGCTGCTGGCAGCATCCCTTTCCACCATCTGGGTTTCTCTGCTCTGTCACTGCTCCAGTTCTGGGTGTGTCTCTGGAGGATGAGGGAGGTGGTGTGATCCTGTCTGGGACTTGGAGGAAATAGGGCAGGGTAATTCTGCTGTGGGGATCAGCCTGGAGGTGAGGAAGGGACCCTCACCTGAACTTAGGAATGGCTTTAGAACCCATGGGGGTGGCAGGTCAGGGAGAGCTGCTCTCCCAGGCCTGAGCTCTGTGTCTGGGGATTCCAAGGCTCAGAACTCCAAAGAGGTGGTGGGAAATGGGGTCTCATTACAGAGGGGCAGCCTCTGAGTCCACAGGGCTCTCAGTGTTGTGGCACATGGGGATGTGTCCCTGACCCTGCCTGACACTCTGTTGCCTTTTTCCCAACCTGGAAATGAAACTCGAGATAATTTTAGTGAGGAGGTAATATAAGAGCGGATCTTTATTTTCTCTGTTCCATCGTAAAGGCCTTCAGAGGCCTTTATGGAAAGATGTCCACAAAAGCCCAGCTCCACAGGGATGAGTACGTATTTATAGGCTTTAGGAAATTAGCATAATTGATAAGAAGTACCAATTAGGAGGACAAGTAGTGATTAAATTTCCCCCTAGGTCAAACCCCTTCTCTGGAGCCCCCTGCCTTGGTACTAGCTGTACTTTGTCCATGAAATGTATCTCGAAGAGTTGTTCTCGGCCTTGGTTCCCAGGAAGAGCCAAGACTGCACAGTGGCCCTGCACCTCCCGGGGCTTGGAGCTCTGGAATTTGTTTTGTCTTTCTGCTTAGGGAAAGGCCATGAAAAAGTACTGGGAAAACTAGTTAGTAATACAATAGGCTACACAGTTACAAATATATGCGTGAGAAATAGAGATAACACATAAAAGAAAAAGAAAGGCAAAACCAAATGGCATCAGCTCTGCCCCTCACCTCAGGCCCAGGAGAAGTAGCAGCTCCCGGGGCTCCTGGCTGCCCACGCTGAGGAACTGCAGTGCCTGTGGGATGAGATGCAGCAGCTGCAGGAGGACATGGCCTGTGATGCCCAGGTCCAGCTGTGTGTGCAGCTGGCACAGCTGCCTGGGCCAGGAGGTCAAGGAGCTTAGGCAGGTCTGTCGGGGGATGCTCCTGCTCTTCTGGGCCTCCACAGGGCTCTCCTGGGAACATGCAGTGGTCCCTGGAGGGAGCCCCCTGGGCAGGGCTCAGGCTGTACCTCTCTTCTGCCTTCCTGCAGCACTTGGTGGAGATGGAGGCTGTGAAGCTGCAGCTGGGGAAGGAGAGGGATGCCCTGACCCAGCGCACGTTGGAGCAGTCACGGGATCTGGAAGGTAAAACGGGTGCTCTGACCCCCTCATCCCCCTGGGTATGGGCGGGTCCTGCTGCCTCGGTGTGTCTGCACATCCCCTCTCCGAGGGGTCAGGGCTGTCCCCACTGCGTGCTCTGTCTGTCCCCACAGAGCTGCACCAGAGAGCGGCGCGGCAGAGACAGAGGCTGCTGCAGGAGCTGGAGAAGGAGCGGGAGAGCCACTGGAGCCTGGTGCAGAAATATGCCCACCTGGAGCAGGACTATGAGAACCTGTAGGATGGGGTGGCCTTCCACAGGGTGAGGGCCTGGCAGGGAAACTGGAGCCTCCGGGCAACCCCTTCCTTGGCTGCCCTGGGCTGGGGACCACGCTGTACCTGAAATGCCAGGATGTGCCCAGATGTGCCCTGTCCATGTGCCCACCCTCTCCTCCAGGTTGTGAAGCTCCTCCGGACGTTCACCCGGCCATGGGGCTCGAGTAGCACATCAGCCCCTCTTCCTCAGCAGCGTGGAGGTGAGTGGGGCCTGGGGGGGCTGCCCTGCATGGACGCCCCCACCCTGGGGCAGTCCTGATCTAACCATTGTCCCCGCAGAGGTGCCTGCAGGACCAGGAGGGGAGGGACCCAAGCAGCTCCTGGTGGACACCAGCCACATCCTCCCTGTGCAGCTGCCCTTCAGCGGCTCCCTGCTGCGCCTGGATGAGCTCCACATCCCTGAGACCCTCAACCTGGCCCTCCTTGGCCACCTCTGAGCCTGGGGCTGTCCCTGGGCTGCTGCCAGTGTCCCATTTCGAGGTGTCTGAACCCTCTGAAGTTTGAGAAGGCCATGAGGGCAGGGGTTCAGCACCTTCTGAATTTTCACTGGGTTGTCTGGCCACCTTTTAATCCTTTGAAGCTAAAAAAAGTCTTTGCATGTAACTCTGGCCTTGAGGCTGTTTGCAGGGTGCTGGGAAGGAGTTTAAGGAGGAAGTGAGGGAGCTCTCTAGCCTCTAGAGCAGGGGTGGTCAGCAGGCTTGGAACAGACTTACCTGCTTCCTGTCAAGGCAGGAAGGATTTATTTGAATGACCTGGCTTAGCTGATAACATGCAGACTTTAACTCCTCAGCCTGTTAGGGTTAGGAGTGTTGGCAGGAGAAATGTCACCAGCTGGAACAGCATTTCTAGAAAGGTTTGGTGCAGTCGGGCTTCTCTCGAAAAGGAGTAAAGAATTGTACACTCCTCCCTGAACCACCTGTGCAGTTCCAGCTAAACACTGTCCCATGGCATCCTCTCTCAAGGAATTCCTCTGAGGAGTTGCAGTATCTCCTGAAGACAAGCCTCCCCCTTTCCTCATAAACAGGAGGAGATGAACCATGAAAATGCTGTGTCCTGGTCTTGAGTTATAATGGCTTTGGGAACCTTAGGACTGAGAGGTGCATGAAGGTGGTAGGATGAAGTGTCATGAGAGTCAGGGCTCAGAGGGACTTGAATTGAAATTCAAGAACCCAACTATTTTCCACTCTGTGACTGAGGTGAGATTTGATGGTGGGAAGATGGACCAGTAATAGCCAATCCTGTCCTCTGGCAGTGGGATGCCATTTCACTTTGCCCTGTCCCTGCATGCCCTCATCCAGTCTCTCTCCAGCTCTTCTGGAGCCCCTTTAGGCACTAAAACGGACCCTGAGGTCTCTCTGGAGCCTTCTCTTCTTTAGGCTTAAAGGAGTTTGGTTACACCTGGTCCTGCTGGGAAGGAGTCCATTTTCCCACTTGAGGTGGGTTTGGGTTTTCCTGTGCCCAGCATTGCATCCCAGAGCTCACAGACCAAGAGGCCACCAGGCTCACTCAGACCTTCACCTGGACCTACTGAACAGGGTTTGAGGGCAACTCTCTCACGGACTATTTTTATTGTCCTGCTCACAGTTGGCAACTGGTGCACAAATGATTATATTGTTTATGTTGTTGTTAACCAACTCCTCTGAGGATCATGGGAAATAAATGATAAAACAACTTCCCCTCTCCCTTCTCTGCAGGCTCAACTTCCCTCCCAAATTCTCCACCTCCTCCCCCACAGCTGTGCAGGGCGATGGGCATTGGGGGTTGTGCTCAGTCCATCACCCCTGGTCTCTGCTGCTCCTTCTTCCTCCTCCTCCTCTTCCCCTACTCTAGCGTGAGGCTCCTCCCAGGAACCTCCACCATGGATGGATCCCTGAGATTCTGCACGAGCTGCTCCAGCCTCAGGTGCTGCCAGGATCCTGCCCTAACACAGCTTTTGCACAGGCTCAGAGCTTCCTCAGGGCACATCCTCCTGCCCTGCTCAGACTCCTCCAGGGGCTGCAGGTGCATCTCTGCTCCCCATGCACCTCCCTGGGCTGCAGGGGCACAGGCTGTGCTACCATGGCCTCCCAGGGAACTTCTGCTCTCTTTTCACATTGGCACAGGAGCCCCATGTGAAATTATGATTATTAAAGCTAATTAATTAATCAAGAAAACCTCAAGGACCACTGGAAAAAGAAAAGAGCCCAAGAACAAGGATGGGGTTGGATTTGAGCTTTAAAGTCCCTTTCAGCCTAAGCCATTCCATGATTCTAGCAAAGCCTGGTGGCAGCCCCACAATTCTCAAGGGTAAAGCAGGACTCCTCCAGAGCCCAGGAACAGCCCCCGCTCTCTCTGAAGGTCATCAGGGCCCTGAATTCATCAAATCCACATCAATCCAATTTAGTGGGAAAAGTGTTTTGAGGGACTGTGTCAAAAGCCTCACAGAAGCCCAGGCAGCTGCCATCAACAGCTCATCCTTTATCTGCTGAGTCACCCCATTATGGAAGGCCATGAGACCAGTGAGGGATGTGAGGCTGTGCTGGCTGTCCCTGATCACTCCCATGCCTGGGAATTATCAGCATTGTGCTTGGGAGTAGTGTCACCTCCCAGGACGTGTCTGTCCCAGCTCTGCAGCTCCTCCCGAGGGGAGGCGGAGGGGCAGGGGCTGAGCTCTGCTCTGGGACAGGGACAGCAGCCCAGGAAGGGCTGGAGCTGTGTCAGGGGTTGGGATGGGGCTCAGGGAAAGGTTCTTCCCCCTGAGGGTGCTGGCACTGCCCAGGCTCCCCAGGGAATGCTCCCGGCGCGAAGGCTGCCAGAGCTCCAGGAGCCTTTGGACAACGCTCCAGGGATGCCCAGGGTGGGATTGTTGGGGGGGTGTGCAGGGCCAGGGGCTGGACTCATGGACCTGTGGGTCCCTTCCAGCTGAGGATATTCCAAGATTCTGTGTTTCTATTTAACACCTATCCTTGGTTTTGCAAAGGCACCCTCAGGGAGACCGAGTGGCAACAGGGATCATCCCTAGGCTATTGGTCCTTGGAGCTGGTTATTCTTGGAGCTGGATACCCTTGAAATTGGATATCCCTGGTTTTCCCTTTAAAGGTGTAAGTGCTGCACTGGGGTGGGAGTGGAGCCAGGAAGCCCCCAGGTGCCTGTCCCCTCCCAACTCCCCACAGGACCCACGGTGAAGGGTGTGCTTTTTAATGTCAGTTATAATAAAATATTTTTACAGAGCCCAAAAAATTCAAAATAGTGCAAAACATCTCACTGTCATGCATCCATGGGAGCCGCCGCTGTCGGCGGGACAGACACACAGGCATCGGTGACACTGTGCTACAGGAGCAGAATTGGTCAGTTCAATCACATGCCAAACAGGACAGTCTGGGGATGGGGCACAGGGCACCACGGTCGGGCTGCGGGGCCGAGCCCCAGCCTGGCCGTGCAGGAGCAGCCAGTAGAAAAAGGGTGTAAACATTGAACAGAAACGAGAGAGCAAAGTGAAACCCTTTGGTCCCAGGCAAATCCTCTAGACAAAGAGCGTGGGGGCCAGTTGGGGTACCCTGTTTTGGGATGGGAGGGGGCTGAGAGAGCTGTATTGACTTGTGGGGTCATGAGGCCTCTGTCTGCCTCAGGACTCGGGGCAAACTGGCCAGCTGAGGTGGCCACCCCAACACCACACACCCAGGCCTCCCAGGCACTCACACGAGACATGCACACCGCTTAGCACACAGAAATGGTGCTCACTGGGGAACTGGGGGGCACAGAACTGGTGCTTACTGGGGGACTGGAGGGAGGGCTTCTCTGGGGTGGGGTGGGAAGGGTTTTGCTTGGGCCAAGGAGATCCCATGGGCTGCAGTGCTCAGGGATGCTGGTCCCCGCTGGCCAGAGAAAAGAGGAACGAGTCCCTCTGCTCTGGTGTCCCCAGCCCCTGCCTCCCCCAAGCCCTGGCACCTTGTGGGGGACAGTGGGGTAGCCCACGGTGGCAGCAAGGCAGGGAAGACAGGATATGGGCCGGGGGCTGCTCCCTGCTGCTCCCGACCCTGGTGATGCTGCTGCCAGCCAGGGAGGGGACCCTGTGCAGGGCCCGTGGGGGCTGCACCCGCCAACCCAACAGCCCCAATAGCCCTTCCGGGTGCAGGACACAGCCTGTCCAGCTGCCCTGTATCTACAGGTATTTACATATGTACACATATGTGCTCAGGACTGGCAGCTGCCCTGCCCTCAGGACGCACCACAACGCTCAGGGGTGGGGACAAGGAGCCATCACGCTGTGCCAGCCACTGACCAACACCCTCCATGCACCCAACACCAACACTGCACATGGCACGAGACACACACACCCTCCTCAGCCCTTTCCTTGTGCCACTCGGTGAAGTTTGGGGCTGGGTGGGACAGTGGAGGTTCAGGGAGGGGCCACTGGGGTTCCTCCATCTCAGACAGGCTGGGGAAGGGCAGATTGGTCCCCTCACCCAAGCTCGGCTCCAGCCCTTCCCTGTAGACCCCCCACAACCCCAGCACCTTCCTGCGGGGTGCGACGGGGGCCTGGCTGTGCTCGGCACCACTGTCACCCAGCCAGCGTGGCCGGGGAGGGAGGGGAGGGTCTGCCACTGCAGCCACAGCACCCCCTCCCCAGGGCCGGGCAGCGACTCCTCTGTGGCCACTCCTATGGCTTATACACGGCTAGAGGATTCTGTCAGGGGCTGGGAGCGGGGGCGAGGGCTGGGGGCCAAAGGACTTTAACTGCTGCCCTCCTCGGCCGAGCGCGTGTCCGACTTGAGCTTGACGAACTCCTTGGCCACCTCGTCGTTGTTGCGCTGGGAGAGGATGCGGAGCACGGTGAGCCCGGTGTCGTCCATGTGGATGCGGCGGCCCAGGGGCAGCCAGCAGGCGCAGCCGGGGCGCTGCAGGATGTCCCGGAGCTGCAGCACGGCGATGCCCACGGTGCGGTCCTCCCGGGCGAAGCAGTAATCCTTCACACACACCTGCAGCTCGTAGCACTCGGGGCCCGTCTCCGTCCCCAGCGTGCTGAGAGGGGCAAGGGACGGGCAATGTTGGCAGATGGGGTCACTTCACCCCTAGCCCGGCTGTCTAACAGCCCCTACATGGCTGCTGTCCCCACCCCCGCCCCTAGAAAAGCCTTTTCCTTTTTACTCCTGTTCCCCCCTCCCTGCTTTTACCAATGAGAAAACGCCTAAAACATCCCGTCAGGGATGAGCAAGACCTAGAAGGTTCCCACGTGCTGGGGACATGTCCTCCAGCCTGTCCCCACATCCCCAGCCCATGGTGCCACTCACAACTGGAAGCTCTCGTTGTACTTGGGAGCCCAGCTGTTATTCTTGGATTTGGTGGCAAATTTCCTCTTCTTGTCACTGAGGTGGGGCCCGATGATGTTGACCTCGATGAAGGGCCGGAAGATGCCCGAGGTCTGCCACTTGAGGTCATTGGCAGCCACCACTGCAAGGAGGGGACAGGTGAGGCTCACGGAGCACTGTCACCTGCCAGGCCCCAGCACCCTGGCCAGCAGAACCCACCTTTGACGGTGACTTTGTGCTCTCCACTGCTGGGGTGGGTCAAGAGCTCCACGTGGATGGACACCTCCCCAACGGGGTCATCCACACCAGAGCCTGTGGCAGAGGGTGGAGATGAAGTGCCTGTTTTCCCAATGTTCCTGACATGCCCTGTCCAACACTAACCCCACTGAAGAGGCAGGTCACCCACTGCGGGGTGAAAGGGGTGGGCATTAGGGTGTGTCCCGAAGGGTTGTGGGCACAGCAGTGTGGGTGCAGCAGCTGTGATGGACATGACAACCACAGCAGCAGGCTGACCCTGCCATCCCACCCCAGTGAACCCCCCCTTGCCCAGGCAGGGCTGAGGGGCCTGTCCGGGATGGGGCAGAGGACAGTGGCCCAGCTCCCTGTGCTCTGGCCACGGAGGGGTGACAGTGTCATGGGCACAGCACCGGGCAGGAGGGACCTGGCCAGGGCAGCCACAGCCCTACCAGTGTCTCAAGGCTGACCCGCCCCCTCGTACCCTTCCATCCCAGAGACCACATCAAGCCCAGGGGTCCCTGAGCCTGGGGACCTTGGGTGACCTTCAGCCAACAGGTCAGCCCACCCCATGCCACCCCAGACTTGTGCATGCACCCGTGGGTGAAGGACGGAGGTGTAAGGAAGAGGGACAGGCTCTGTGGGTCTGATGGGGCCACAGAGATCCAACAGGGCTCAGTGGGAAGCTCTCAGGGTGGGAATAGCAGTGGAAGGAGGACATGTCCCCACATGTCACTGAGGGTGCCGGGCCGGGCTGAGGCTGGCGATGGCACATTCCCCTCCAACCCCCCTGCCCCCGCATGCTGAGCCAGGATGGAGGCAAAGGTGAGTGGGGAGGGGGAGTCTGGGCATGAAGGCCAAGCGGGGGTGCAGCCCCGGCCCCAGCGGGGTGTGATGGAGGCCAAGCAGGGCCCGTGGGGGGTCATTCCCTGCGCCCCAGGACAGGCAGACAGAGCGCGCCGGAGCAGGGCTAGTAATGGTCCTTAGGGCAGCAGGGTAGACAGAAAGGGGACAGGATGTGGCATGGCCTCCCCTAGGGCCACGTGTCCCAGGGGGAGGTCACAGTGGGTGCCCATCCCCAGGCAGCAATGTGGGGTGCCCAGAGCATGCGGGCAGACACCCCTATTCCCATGGGGACAGCCCCCGAGCCGCTCTGGGGCTCGTCAATATGGCTGAGCACAGTTCCTCCAAATTCCCCCCAAAGCAGCCCTGGGAGAGGCAGTTTGCCCATTCTGGGGGTCCCCAGGCCACCCCAGCCCGCGGTGCTGGGACTGTTACTAGCCCAGGCCGGCGGCAGGCAGGTGCAGGGGCGGGCGAGTAGCACACGTACCCTTCTCAGGATAAACCTCTTCACTAAGGGTAAACCTAATCCCTTTCCCACCATGAACTAGTGGGAAGGAGAGAGAAAGAGACAGAGACACGGCACAGAGTACACAAAGAGAGGAGGAAGGAGATGAAGGAGGAAGGAGATGACAATGAAGAGAGGAGGGAGGAGATGCAAAAGAAGGGAGGAGGCAAGAGATGAAGAAGAGAGGAGGAAGGAGATGAGGGAGGGAGGAGATGAGAGAGAGGAGGGAGGAGATGACGTGTGTGGGGAACAGGAACAGTGGGGGGGGAAAACAAAGAGAAAGAGAGATCAGATCTCGCAGACAGACTGACGGCCAAGCACCCGGACAACACTGCAGCGACACAGGAGTGCCAGGCACCCTCAGCTCCGAGTGTGGGCTCCTGGGGACAGGGTACACCCAGGGGTGCTGGCACCCACCAGACCCAACCCCACGCCCCCAACATGGCTGGCACAGGAGGCACAGACAGGACAGACGTCCCTTGAAGGAGACTCACGGACAGCAAACGCACGTCCCACTCCCCGAGGACGCAGACAAGCCTGGCTGGGGCACCCTGCAGTGGCCCATGACCACCACTGAGCATCTCAGGGCCCTCCTCCAGCAGCCAAGGGACAGAATAAAGGGCAGCATTTAGAGCTGAGGGCTGATCCTGCCTTGGAAGGTGCCCAGCATCCTGCACTGCACCCACAGAGCCTAGGTCAGGGGTTTGGGCACCCAGCATGCCCAGGACAGGCCCTGGCACAACATCCGGATCCCATGGACCCTGTGATCGATCTGTGCTGGGTGCCTGGGGCCATCCAGAGGGGACACTGTGATACTTGGCCAGATGGTGACCGTCCCCCCACCTAGAGGCCCCATTTCAGTCATTGCCAGTCCAGCAATGCCCTGGCATTGGGGACCCACTGTTCTTGCTGGTAGGGGACTGAGGAGTGCCAGGCTGCTGCTGCTGGGCACCCACGGCCCCTCTTCACCTGCAAGGCATGGGAGGAAAACGCCCTTCCTTCCCCACCCACCTCTCCCCCACCGTGAGCCTGGCTGGGACCCCACTGGGACAGAGCCCAGGTGGGTCCTGGCCATGGGGCACCTGGGCCCCTGGGGAGGACAAGGGCCCAGAGGGGGCCAGGGCAGCGTGTCCTACCCTGCGACGACTGGGTCTGCACGAAAGTTTTGATGAGGAGATCTGTGGCCTGGGTGTAGAGGGACAGAGCGTAGCGCAGCGACTGCAGGTCAGGGCTCTTCTCCAGGAACGTTTTCTTCAGCCCCACGCCGCCAGCATGGAAGTATTGCTGGAGGAGGAAAGGCCTCGGGATGCTCAGCAGTTCTGTGAGGGTCCCCGTTACTCCCCGTGCCTGGGCCTCAGGGTCAGAGCCCCAGGGGCACCCCAAATGCCCCAGAGTGCCCTCACCTTGATGGTGTCCAGTGCCAGCTCCACCACAGCACACTGCTTCGGGGTCAGGCTCTTAGCTTCCTCACGCACCATGTGGTCCTGGGGGACACGAATCCTGCTCTCAGCACAGGACCAGGACCCCGCTGCCCCCAGCCCAGCCAAGCCAGCAAGGGGGCAGTGGTGGGGTGCTGGCAGCAGTACCACTAGCATTCACCCTAGAACAGAGAGCAACCCAGCACCCCGGCACCCCCAGCCCTCACCTTCAGCTTGGAAAGCTGCCCCAACTCCTTGGCCGCGTTGAAAATCATCTGTGTGCCCTGCAGAGAGCAAAGAGACAGGGACAGCCCCGGTGAGCAGCCAGGCTGGGGCTGGCATGGCCAGGCTGGGCACATCGTGTCAGAAGCTTGCTGCGGTTCCAGGGGCTCCTCCAGGCTCCAGGGGACAGCAGCCAGGAAGGTGGCACAGGTACCAGGCCGGCAGCTCCCATCTCAGCCCGAGCTCTCAGCACAGCTGTGACGCTGCAGGCTTGGGGACCCCAGGGCAGGACGTCACCCTGGCGTCAGGGGCCTCATGCTCTGCTCAGAACAAGCAGCTCGGCCCAAGAGTCCCATCCTGCTTCCCGTGCTCCAAGCACCTGCTCCTGCATCCAGCAAGGCCTGGCACAGCACGGCACTGACCACTCGGACATTGGACACGGTGGGAGCAGAGAGCGAGCGCAAGGGACAGCGGGCACGGGGAGGATGTGGCCTGTACCCCACAGCCACCAAACAGCCCCTGGCCACACGGAGCCCTGCCCAGTCACAGAGAGGTTTCCAGCCCCTTGGCACTCCAGGGAGTCCCTCAGGTGGGAAACCCGGGCTGCCCCTGCCTAACCTGTGCCCCCACCATGGCAGGGGCCATGGAGCCATTCCGTGGGGCCCCTGGGCACAGCAGCCCTATGGATGGGCAGATCCTGCTCACTGCCCTGGGCTGGCACCTCTGACTGGCTGAGCACAAGCCCTCCTACTCAGCTCCTCCAGTGTGCAAATGCAACTAGATAAAGTGGGGCCCACCTTCCCTCTCCCAGCACACGTAGTTCCAGTCCCTCCCAACGCAGAGACTTCAGCATCTCTCCCATTAACCAGTATCTGCTGCAGGGGTCTGCCCCCTCCATGTCCTCATTTTGTATGCCCCCATTAACCCTTTGTGCCCACCCGTCTGCCCAACCAGTTCTGTCCCTTTAATTTCACCCTCACTGTTCCCATCTCCACCAGTCAGTGGACAGGCTGGGAGCTGGGGACACTGGTGTCCCCAAAACAGAGCACGAACAGGACACCGTACTGAGCTGGGAGCCCCCAACCCAGAGCACAAGGGACAAGGGACAGGGAGGAGGGAAGGGGAGAGAGCAGTGCCAAGTGGGGAGCAGAAGAGCCATGTCCTTACTTCAGTGTGACTGGGCAGCTTCACCCTGCTCTGGAAGAGAACAGCAAGGGACAGTTACTGGTGGCCCCAGCAGCACTCGGCCGCAGCTCCAGGCCCCCCACATCCCCCAGCCATGAGGGCTCTGGCCCTGTACTCTCCTCTGGCTCTGCCCAGTTCTCCGCTGGTGCCGCTGATCCGGCACCAGTTCACAGCTGCAAAGGCTCAGCCCCACGCTCTGAAGCGCTGCTGAAGCTGTGGTGAGTGTGCCAGGTCTCTCCTGAGGGCGGGCAGGTTCGCTCCCCACGCCATTTGGGGCTGGGAGATCAGAGGGGGCCGGCTCACCCCGCACACTCAGCAAACCGGGCAGGAGCCAGTGTCCCCCAGGAGAGGAGGGGGAGCCGCAGGCATTGCCCAGACGGATGCTGGCATGGCTCTTCTCAAGAACCAGGATTTGGGGAGCAGGCTGGGGTCACTGCTGGGCCTCAACCCTGTGGGGAGGAGCCCCCAGACAGGACAAGAGCCCAAGTGCTGGAGAAAGCCCTTGGAGCAGGGCTGGGGCTCAGCAAGGAAGGCGGAGTGGGCTTGGAGATCCGGGGGATCTCAGCAGCCCTGGGGCCCTCACTGTGCCCAGCATGGCCCAGCATGGAGGATCCCCCAGTGGGATGGGGTTGTGTGGAGGGCCTCCCATGCATGGGGTCTCAACCCCTCACCGTCCCAGCCAGGCAGCTGGTGCTGAGGGCTGTGGGGCAGTGTCCCCCATGGGGATGGGTGACACCCCACATCCGCCCCAAAGGGACTAAACACCACAGAGCCCCCACTCCCTACCCCGGGGACACACAGAACTGGGGCTGTCCCCAGCACACAGCACAGCACACCTCACCACGACACCACGCAGGCAACAGCACATCCAGACAGCACGACAGAGGAAGCATGGACAAGCCTGGACCTCCATAGCAGGCGGGCGTGAGACCATGAACGTGGCCCCGGGGTGGTGACACACACGGAGCCCACAGCTATTTACCTTCTCTGTCCCCTTGCCATGTTTTCTCAAGAGCGTGCCCTGTAGAAGCAATGTCAGAGGTTGAGTGTGGGGTGGGGGGGACAGCATGGGACAGGACACAGGGGCACAGGTGGCAGAGACATCACGAGCTCCTGAAGGACAGCCAGTGGGGGACTGGTCCCCACTGGGATACTCATTGAGGGCCTGGTGTCATCAGGGTGCTGGATCCCCACTGGAAAGCAGGATGTTGCACTGCTGGAGAACTTGTCCTCACACTGGGAAACTGCTGGGATGCACGGATGCTGAATCTATGAGGATGTTCCTTCCTGGGATACAGAGATGCTGAATCCATGAGGGATGATCCCCGCTGGAATACAGGATCCAGCTGTGTGTGGGCAGGCTCTGGTGCCCCCACACATCCTGCTTCAGCTCTGGCAGGTGCTCCCAGCACTGGGGAGGGAGCAGGAAGGGAGTAGCTGGGATTTGGCTTTGGCACGCAGAGCTCTGGTTTGTGCAGGTCTGGGCCCAGTGGCAACCCCACACTGACCCAGGCAAGAGAAACTGAAATGAGGCAGCAGTGCCATGGGGGGGGATGAACTCGGCTCTCAGGGTGGACTGTTGGAATCAGGAGAGGGGAGCACGGAGTCAGCTGGCTGGGAAGCCTCAGAAGGAACAAGCAGCACAAGTAGGGCCAAGCAGGGCTGCCAGGAGGGGTTCTGGCCCTGGCACAGGGTGATGGGTGAACAAGAGGAGCTTGTACCACACAGACCTGACACTGCTCTGTCCCTCAGAGCCTCAGGAAAGCTGGGACATGGGGTCCCCACGAGGTCCTCATGAGGTCCCCATGAGGTCCCCATGAGGTCTGAGGGGACACTCAGCCCAGGCTGCCCCCAAGGCCTCCCCAAATGCTGCTGTTGGACACAAAAGGTGTTGGGGGACAGCAGAGGGGTGTTTGTTCCTGCAGGAATTGGCACCAGCACCCATCAGCTGGCTCCCACTGCTCTTCCTGCACAGGTGCCTGAGTCACAGCAGGGGTGGGGACAGGACTGGAGGAGGAATTGCCCTTCCCTTGCCCCCAGGGGCATAAACCCACAGCCACAGACTGGTCAGAAGACAGAAGGAAACTGCTCAGTCAAAGCCATGCAAGGACCCAGCAGCGATGCCGAGAAGGGAACCAGGAGTCCAGGTTCCCAGGGTCATATCCCGACCAGGGAAGGAGCCTCACAACTTGTGCCAGCAGCCTGCCCAGACACTGAGCACCCGGGCCAGGGACTGCCCTGTCCCGCCCCCGAGAGACTCCTCCTCCTCCGGCAGGGAATGCCTCTGCCCTCACCCCCACCACAGCCAGACCCCAGCCAGGGCGTCGAGGGGAAACTGAGGCATGAGGGAAAGGAAGAGCAGCCCTGACTCCAGGCACGAACCACTCCCTGCTCTTGCCGCCCGCGGTGTTTCTCCCCTCAGCACAGAGCCCTGGTTTGGCAGTCCCTGATGACATGGCACTGCCATCAGCATCCCCTCCCACCCCATGACTTCCCCTCGTCCCTCCCCACATCCCAGCACTGCCAATCTGTCCAAGACCTCTCCACCCAGCACATCCCGGAGGGGCCGCTGGCATGTGCCGGCCAGGAGCCAGTGCCAGGCAGGGGTGGGGACCAGGAGCTGGACCAGGTCAGGAGCCGAAGGAGGGTGTGGGCAGGGCACGGGCAGCCACACAAGACAAGAACCGGCGAGGCCAGGACCGACACAGAGCGGACAGACAGACAGACAGACAGGGAGCTGCCGTACTTACAATCATCTGCCATTGAGAGGCGAGAGGAGCAATTGGAGAGAACAACCGTGACATGAGAGTCGGCCCCCGCCTCCTCCATCCTCCCCAGTGCCAGCCCTGGCTGCCCCCCACCCCCAAAAGGGCCGTGGGTGCCCCCCTCCACAGCACTCAGTGTCACTGCCCTGCCACTGCACTGCAGGCTCCACAGCCCTGAGGGGCCCCATCCTCACCTGCCCAGTCCCTCCTAACTGGAGGGGGGGGGGCTTTGCCCCAGGGGGGCTCAGTTCCAGGGATCCCACTCAACACTCAGCTCTGACATGGACCCCCAAACCACCAATTTGTCTGGCCACCCTGTGGGCTGGCACCCAGGGACACCTGGGCAGAATGTCCCCTGCCCAAGGGACCAGTCCCAGTACAGCTTTCTCCAGGGACCGTCTGCCCTCAGGAAAATCACCCAACAGAGCCACATGCCCATGCCCCCTCCTTTGCCCTAGCACAGGCCCCACTGTCTCCAGAGCACGGCTGAAAAGGGACTGGGATGGGGACTGGGATGGGGACTGGGACTCAGTGGCACCAGCATTCCTATGAGGTTTGGCCACCTTTGGCCAAGGGTGTGTGAGCCCGCTCAGGAGTGATGTGGGGCTGACCTGAGCCGGGCTCAGGGCTGTGACACAGTGACAGTGAGGTGGCAACCACTGAGGGCCGACATGTCACCACTGTGCTGTCCCTCACAGACACAGCACAGGAGCTCCACAGTCCCAGAAAGGTGACATAAAGGCTGGCAGCTCCAGGAACTCCAAGGAAGAGCCTGAGCTCAGCTTTGTAATGGTGACAAAAGCCACCAAAGAGTGGCAGGAAAAGGTGTGTGCCTGGTCAAGAGCACTCAGTGTCACCCTTTCCTGCCTGACTTTGAAGGAACCACCTCACGAAGCTTCAGGTGCAGGGAGGGCAGACAAACAGCAATGCGATATGGAGCCTCAGAGAGGGACCATTCCCTGGCTTTGCTGTGCTTTCCTAAATCCCCCAGGAGCAAGGAACAGCTCAGCCCTGTTGGATACGTCCCCCCATCCTAACGAAACCCCCACCCCTCAGCAAGGCCAATAGGCAGCGCCTCCCCACACTCCAGGAACCTCTGGATTCACCTCCTGGCACAGGGAGAATGCCCACAGCCAGTGTGGATGAGTGTGGCATGGGATGCTGTCCCAGCTCTGAGGGAAGGATGGATAAGAAAGCACCAGTGTCCCTTCTTCATGCCACAACGGAGGTGGCAGGAAGGTCCTTTGGCAAAACTGACCAAGAAGGTCCTGGAGTAAGGATGAGCTATCTCTCCTCCATCCTTTCCCTGGCCAGGAGCTGGATACGGGTTTGGAGATGTCAGTGAAGTCCCCACCCTCTCACAAGCCAGTGAGGGCACCCAGCCAGCAATGTCCCACACTGGCCCCAGTCAGTCACCTGTGTCTCAGGGTCCCTGGTCCCTCTCCCCATCACTCACCGTCTGGTCCGTGAGTGGGGGTAGGACAATGGTCTTCTCCATGGTGTTCATCACCAGCTTCCAGAGCTCCTTCAGCACCCGCTTCAGCACGGTCTTCTCGCAGATCTTGGCGAAGAGGGTCAGGCTGTGCAGAGGAGACAGCACTGGAGGATCCCACGTGTCACCCCTCCCATGTCACCCTGACTCTGCAGGTCCCTCACACTGCCTGACAAGGCCAGGAGGGGCAGGGTGATGGTTCCAGTTGCCCCCCGCACTCACTTGCTGTCCAGCAGGTCCATGATGGGCTGCAGGACATTGTCAGCGTCCTGTGCGACGCTGCTGCAGGTGCTGGCGGGGACGTTGCCAGTGCCCTTCACCTGGCTCAGGATGTCACCCATCTGCTTCACACACTCCTCGATGTGTGGCTGGAAACTGTGGACCACAACACACAGGCAGCTCAGCATATCCCCCCCAGAGCCCCCAGCCTGGTCCCAGCCACAGCTTCTGGACTCCCAGACCTCTCCTTTGCCCACTGCCCCTGCCCTCTCACCCAGCTGTACCTGGTGGCAAAGACTCGGCTCAGATCATCCAGGACGTTGTTAAGTTTCACCTGCAGTTCCTTGAGGATGTCACTGGCTTCTGTGTCCAGCTGCAGGAGGGACAGGTTGTGGAAGCTGACAGGGTCCCTGAACCTGCCCTCAGGGAAGTTTCTGTATCCCAAATGCATCCCTGGGCAGGGTGAAGCACTTTCCAATCCGATACGGTGGGAGAGCAGGGTGCCATGGGGCGGGACAGCGTGAGCCCACACAGGAGTAAGGAATGGGTCTGCTCCCAGCACTGGGGAACTGGGCAAGGGGCCACCTCTGGAGGGAAGGGAACGATCCAAGCCCCCACAGGGTTCCATCCTGGAACCCCCCATACTCACATCCTTCCCACCCATGGCTTCAAACATCTTCTCAAGCTGGACACGGAGCTGCTGGATGTTGTTCATCAGGATGCAGGGCTGGAGGGGTGGGATGGAGAGGGGGGTCAGCACCAATAAATATGGCTGGGACAGCTGCCCACAGCCCCAGGACCCTCCCGCATTGCACTGGGGGACATGAGGACAGGGATGGCACGGAAGCCACCCTGGCAGCGTGTCAGGAACTGCCATCACGAAGGGACCGACCCACCCTGGGGTTGAGGTGACAGCTGAGGTCACCATGTGGGGACAGCAAAAGGGAGATACATCACCACTTTCTCCTTCTCCTTGGAGCAGTAGGAGGCAAAATCCTTGGAGATGATCTCAGCGTACTGGAGTAGCACATTGCTGATGGTCTGCAGCCAAACAGGGCACCAACAAAAACACCCAGACAGCAGCAACAGAGGGGAAGGAGGGAGAGGATGAAACCATGAGTCCCACAGCAGTGAAACAACCTCATATCTGGATACATACTGGGAGCTCCAGACCCTCTGGCCTCATGGGTCATAGAATCATGGAAACATTAAGGCTGGAAAAGCCTTATAAATTCAAGTCCAACCATCAACTGAACACCACCACTATGTTCACCACTAAACCATATCCTCAAGTGCCACATCCACATGTGTTTTAAACACTTCCAGGGATGGCAACTCCACCACTGCCCTGGGCAGCCTGTGCCAGGGCTGGACAAACCTTTCAGTGAAGAAATTTTACCAACATACAACCCAAACCTCCCCAGGCACAACTTGAGGCCATTTCCTCTCATCCTGTCCCTGTTCCCTGGAGCAGAGCCCAACCCCCTTGGCTTCCCCCTCTTGTCAATGAGTTTTGCAGAGTCAGAAGATCCTCCCTGAGCCTCCTTTTCTCAAGGCTGAGCCCCTTTCCCAGCTCCCTCAGCTGCTCCTGGTGCTCCAGGCCCTTCCCCAGCTCTGTTCCCTTTTCTGGACACGCTTTAGCTCTTCAATGTCCTTCTTGTCACAAGGGGCCCAAAACTGACCCCAGGATTCAAGGTGGGGCCTCAGCACTGCCCAGCACAAGGGGGTGGTCACTGCCCTGGTCCTAGTGGCCACACCATTGCTGGTACAAGCCAGGTGCCATTGGCCTCCTTGCCCACCTGGGCACACCTGGCTCATGTTCATGCACCAGGAGTCACATGGGCACAGCCACTAGAAGCCAGATCCAACACAACTGGTCTCCATGGGCAGCTCCAGCACAGCTGCAAAGGCAACACCCACCAAGCCTGCATGCAACTCTCTCCTATATTGCAGCAAGACAGTTTTAATTAATCTATATTAATTGAGCATATAACTCATCAATTAGTTCATAATTAATTAATCTCCTGCGTTAGCAGAGCTGGGAGTGTGCCAGGGTGTGTTGGTGGCATATTGGCTGCCCACAGCTAGATGGAGGGGGCACAGAGAGCCCAGGAGCTCCAGCCAGGGCTGGGACTGGGGTCTCAGGGGTGGTGCTGACCCCTACCCTGGCAGGTGCCCACCTTGGCAAACCGTCGCATGTAGTGCCCCACAATCTGGGGATCGGGGCACTCCAGCTTCTTGATGATCTCAAAGCTCTGGTTGAGCTGGGAGAAAACGTCCACCACAGAGCAGGAGAAGAGCGCGTGCTCCGAGGTCTGCTGGAACTGTGGGAATGAGATGAGGTGTCAGCAGGACGTGTGAGGGAGATTTTGGCCCCAGTCAGGACATGCCGGGCATCAAGGGACAAATCCCTCGCCTCCAAGACTGCACCCCTAGCCCTGTTCATACCCCATCCTTCTTGTCCCGCTCCAGTGCTCCGTGCAGGAAATCCCGTGACACCTCTTCATTTTCATCCAGCCACTGGATGACGAAGGGCTCGAACCAGCTGGAAGAGACACCCACCTGTGGTGAGGCCAGCAGCCCTCACGGTGCCAGTCCCCCTCCCCAGCCCCAGGGCTGCACTCACGCGGGGTACTCGGGCACGCGGCTCTTGAAGGAGGGCAGCTCGGTGACGTACTCGTTGTACAGCCACTTCACCTTGAAGTGCAGGTTCATGTAGTCCGCGCTCTTGCACAGGCGGTGCTTCTCGTGCTCTGCACGGGGAAAGGGTGTGGGCTCACTCTGAGTCTCAAATCTGGGGTGTGTTACTCCCCAGGGTAACAGGGTCAAGGTGGAAGTGCTTCTGGGGGGATTCAAGCTACACATGGTGTTGATGAGGAGATGAAATGGGTCTGCCCAGGGAACAGGAGAGGTGTGAGCTGAGGACAGCTCCTGCCTGGTTCCCCCCTCTCTGGCTCAGGGTGGCAGGTGGGACTCACCCTCCATTGCGTACTTCATGTCCTGAGCAAAGAGGTTCCACATCACCTCAGCACTGATCTTCCCCACATTCAGCTCCTGGGGGAACCTGGGGCAACGGAAGAGTGTGAATCACAGAATTGTTTGGGGTGGAAAAGACCTCCAAGGTCATCAAGTCCAACCTGTGAATGATCTCCCCCTTGTCACCCAGCCCAGAGCACTGAGTGCCAGATACAGGCCTTCCTTGGACACCTCCAGGGTGTCCGTCTCCAGGGGTAGGGACTCCAAACCTCCCTGGGCAGCCCCATCCAACGTCTGACCACCCTTTCCAACAATTCATCCTGATGTTCAACCTGAACCTCCCCTGGCACAGCTTGAGGCTATGAACACAGGGTGAATCAGCCCTCCACGTGGACAGACATCCCTCACACACCTTTCAGCAGTCTCAGCTTTCCCATCTGTAGAATGGATGTTACAACCACTTCCAAAGGCCTCAAGACCCCACTGCCTCCACATGGGCACCTTCTGTGGGCACAGCAGTGTCCCCTACCCCAGCACCTACTCACTGGTTCAGGC
This sequence comes from Tichodroma muraria, assembly GCA_013390105.1. Lineage (NCBI taxonomy): Eukaryota > Metazoa > Chordata > Aves > Passeriformes > Sittidae > Tichodroma > Tichodroma muraria. The sequence goes on along the minus strand of WAAG01050049.1, from coordinate 43,818 downwards.
AGGGCGTGTAGGAGTTCTTGTCTTCCTCGATAATGGAGACAATCAGGGTGATGAGCTTGGACCAGAAATCCAGGTTTTTGATGCTGGGGCCCTGCTCCTCGGGGGGCACCTCGCCTTTCTTAGTCTGGAAAGGCGGGGACACAGTGGAGACTTCGGTCACCTCAGTGCAGGGCTCAGCTCCAGGGGGCAGGAGGGAATACCCTGGAGGCTCCATGCAACCCCCTCTTGTCTGTCCTGATCTCAACCCCACAGCTCAAAGCCCAGGGCCTGGGGATCATTCTGCACAGGACTGAGCACTCTGGAGAGGGAGCAAGAGCATGAGGAAAAGGAGAAGGGCATGGGATGGGGAGGTCAGTGCCCAGCATCCCCCCTGCCCCACACACCGGGTCTGTCTGGTACTCGCGGCTGTAGAGCTCATGGCAGTTGTTGAAGATGTACTCATAGGTGGAGTTGAGACACGCCTTCACACAGTCCTTCACTACCTGGCTGGCTCGAGGAGGGCTCTGCAGCTCCTGGACCTGGTGTGCAGGGAGGGCATGGTGTTTGGAGCATTCCCAGACACCCACCCAGGAGCACCATGGGACAGCACAACCCCAACCCCCAGAGAACCAGGGCCAAAGAGAGTCAGATCCCTGAGGGACAGGGTGAGTGGGGCCCCAGCAGTACCTTCATCCTGAAGAAGGTGATGCTGGTCAGCAAATCCACTGTGGACTTCAAGTCCTGCAGCCGTTCTGGGCTGCTAGCAGGGAAGTTGTTCTGGAAAGAAAAGAGAGAAGATGCCCTCAAAATTCACAGGGCCAAGCGAGGGTGAGGGAACAGCCACCTGTTGCTTCAGGTGGGGACACTGAGGCAGGGCAGGCACCTTACCCGGTACATGGAGAGGTCGATGCGCAGGGAGTTGTGCAGCTGGTCCAGGAGTTTGACAAAGCGATCTTTCTGCGGAGAAACGCCCCGGGGGCAGGTGAACAGGGGAAAGGCAGCAGGGACCGCCCCCCAACCCCTGCCCTTGTGTCTCTCTGCTCCCAGCCCAGCCCTCACTCATCCCCCTCGCTCATCCTCCTTCCTTCCTTCCTTCCTGCCTGCCTTCCTTCCTTCCTTCCTGCCTTCCTTCCTTCTTCCTAGCCCTGAATGGGCAGGCCATGCCTGCAGAGAAGAGCATCTCCTTGTTGGTGGCTCAGAGAAGAGCATCTCCTTGCTGGGGCTCCCTCGAAGACCTCAGCAGCTCCTGGGGCACATGTGCCTGTGCCAGGTGTGGTTCAGGATGGAGAGGTGACACTATGTGTCCCCTGTCATTGCTGGGAGGCTGACAGGCTGCTCTGTCTGCACTGCCCACTGGAACACCTTTGAGCTTGGGCTCAGGATAAGAGTTGGGTGAGAGGCTGCAGGATCAGTAGCCCCTCAATTGGGGCTTTCCAAGAGCTCAGGAAAAAAGGCAAGGAAAGGGTGTGCAGTGGTTGCCCATCTTCAAGGTGGCCCCAGGAGCTGGACATTTCCATGGACTCCTCACTCACCCCACTGGGCTGCATGAAGGGACATGGGCAGGAAACACCCCGTGTAGGGGGTCTCCACTGGGGCTGAGGGGCTGACCCCAGGAAACACAGGCCAGAAGGATGCAAATCCCATCTTGGGTTGCGGATTCGATCTGGGGTCAGAGCTGATGGCAAAGCAACTCATCATAGAATCCCAGACTGGTTGGGGTTGGAAGGGACTTTAAGGACCACCTTGTTCCACTCCCTGCCATGGGCAAGGACACCTTCCACCATCCCAGGTTGCTCCAAGCCCTTTCCAATCTGGTCTTGAACACTTAAAGGGATGAGACAACCACAGCTGCTCTCAGGGCAACCTCAGTCCTCACTCCCTCACAGGGAAGAATTTCTTCCCAATACTGGCCCCAAAATGTTGTTGGGGACCATCTCCCTTTGCATTCATGCTGGTGGTGCTGGTGGGGAGGCTTTGGACAGCCATGTGGGCTCCTAGGAGAGCCCTGCATTCCCCCCCCAGCATTGGCTGTACCGGGTCAGGGCTGACCCGCAGGGCTCCGCAGAGTCTGGAGCAGCGTCTGAGTCCCGGGAAAAGAACACAGGGGTGGGACGGGGCAGCGAGTCCACGGCTCGGCCACACCCACAGCCTGTGCTGGCCACCGCAAACCTTCGGCGCGGCGCTCGCGGGGATGGCCCAGCCGGGCCCTGGGCCGGGCCGTGCGTCCCCGACACCCAAGGAGCGGCTGCAGCACTCTAACACTGGACGCGACGGATACTCAGGGTTAAAGCGACACGGCCGGGCACTTTAGGACCCAACCTTAGGCTCTCTAAAAAAGAGAAAGAGACAAGTTTTTAAAATCCTCCATGTTAGAGAAAAGGTGGGGTTTTGGTACGGTTTCCTCCTCCTGCGTGATCCGGAGGCACAGCTCACCCGGCTCTAGCTACCCCCTGCAAGAGGAACGCGGAGGTGAGCCAAAGCTGCCCGGAGCTGTGCTCGGCCCTGGCTGTGTTCCTGGCTACCCAGCACCTTGCTGCACCCGGGGCTGGGCGCTGACCCTGGCTCAACCCATGCACACCCAGAGCAACCATTTCCTGCCTCTGGATGGCACGGGGGGAGCCGAGGTGAGGGCTCAGCCTCTCCTCGCCCATGTCCCCGAGGGGCACCCGGCCCTGCGACAAATTCGCCCCACTTGGCACCCAGTGGTGCTGGCACAACCGGCTGAATTTGCAGCAGGCCGGGGTTCCCCAAAGCACACGAGGCTGTGCAAGACCCCCCATGAAGTGCAAGAATGGCTCATGGCCACATGCTTCTGATTTTGCCGCCAAGGTGTCCCCCCCTCCTGGCATGCTGTCACCCAGCGTCCCAGTTTGCTTAGGCTCCCATAATAATTAGGGGAGCAAATTTAGCCCTTCTCCTGGGAAGGTGGTGGCTTCCTTCCTGAAAAACAAGAGCAGGATGACTTTTGGGGCAAGCAGGGGCTGACCCCACTGCTGCCTGGCTGCAGTTTGGAGCGGGGTGTTTTGCACAGCTCGTTTTGCTCCCCGAGCCCCCCACCCCCTCCCCAAGAAAGGAGAGAAAAAGAAAAGAGCGTTTACGTACCATGGGACTTACCCCGAAATTGGAGGCGGCAAAGCGGTCGGAGGCGTTGGCGTTGCTGGAGGCGGTGGTGTGAGCATAGTAGGCGTTGATATTGGCCAGCAGGGTGCTCATCACCGCCGGCACGCCGGGGCACATGTACTTGGAGGAGAGGCAGGCAAAATGCCTACGGAGAGAGGTGGCAGCTGAGGGTTTAGGGCCATGGGAGGGTTTGGAGTGCATAAGTCGTTGAATCCCAGAGCATCCCAAATTGGAAGGAACCCACAGGTCCATGAGTCCAGCCCCTGGCCCTGCACAGACACCCCCACAATCCCACCCCGAGCATCCCTGGAGCGTTGGCCAAAGGCTCCTGGAGCTCTGGCAGCCTTGGGGCTGGGACCATTCCCTGGGGAGCCTGGGCAGTGCCCAGCAACCTCGGGGGGAAGAACCTTTCCCTGAGCTCCATCCCAGCCCCTGACACAGCTCCAGCCCTTCCTGGGCTGCTGTCCCTGTCCCAGAGCAGAGCTCAGCCCCTGCCCCTCCGCCTCCCCTCGGGAGGANACCATGGCAGGGAGGTGAGTGCCAATGGCAGCAGGAGAGGAAGATGGGGACAGTAAACCTCCACCTGGGGGGTGGGTGCAGCCCCTCTGAACCAAATGGGCGCAGGGGACTCACGTCATGGCCTGGTAGATGGACTCCACCCCATAGCGCATGGCAAACTCATCCACGATCTCCTGTGCTGTCTCATCAAAGTACACCTTCCACGCGTCATCCCCTTTGGCGTCGGGGATCTTCACCACCCCGTTGTTTTGCAAATCCGTCACAAAGTGGAACAGGTTCTAGAGGTACAAATGAGTCCCGTTAGCTCCCATGGGCAGGTGGTGGCAGGGTGGCATTGCTGGGGAGGGGGACGTGCCCCCTGTGCCTGTCTGGGCTTCTCACCTCATGCAGGCAGGTGTACTGAACGTGGTAGGGAGCCACCTTCTCCTCGCCCTTGATCTCCACACTGATGTGCAGCCGGATGGCTCCTGACACTGCTGACTTGTCTGTGCGCTTATCTGGGGGTGCAGGGAGAGGGACAAGGTGTGAGGCTTCCCTGGGGCAGCCCTGCTCACTGCCAGCCCCAAAGAGGGGCACAGGGCCAGGGCCTACGGGACACCCAGCACCACGTGCAGCCAGGCTGGGTGGGATTTGGCCACATTTCCAGCTGCTAGAGAGACATGGCCTTTCTGTGCCTCGGTTTCCCACAAGCAGGGGGCTGGTGTTCTAGAACCTCCTGGGTAGAGGGTCCTGAAAATGACCCTGGGAAAACGCTTTATCCTGATGGCTTTTCATATTAAATGTTTCTAAGAGCAGACTTTGCTGCAATAGCCTTCAGCCTATGGCTGGCAGCACTTCCCCCTTGGAGCCCAGGGCAGGGGGTCCCAGCATGAGCAGGATGTGTCACCCCCTGAGCCCAGGGTGGGGGTCCCAGGGTGTGCTGGTTACCGAGGTTGTACCAGACGTCCATCTCCCCACTCAGGGTCCGGACCTCGATGATGGTCTGGCCCAGGAAGTCGTCAGATTCCCTCTTGAAGCGCTGCTTGACACGGGACTTGATGTCATCATCCTCGTCCCACACACGGACCTTGATGCGGTCAGAGGAGTTATGGCACTCGCTGGGGAGGTGACAAAGGGCAAGCCCCAGGATGAGCAGCAAAACCTTTCCAGCTACTCCCCATCACTGCTTCCCTAAACAAAAGTGACCAGCACAGAGCTGGAACTGGGGAAAAGAGCATATGGGGGGGACACTAATGCCCTCCCACACCCAGGCAGCCCAGCACAGCTTGGATCAGCCCCTGGAGTAACACCCTCACGGCATAAAACAGAACCCCAAGGGACCCCAGCACCTCAGTGGGGGCAGGATGAGGCCCAGCTGGTTCCCCCCACCCTACTGGGACATGGCAAGAGCCAGCACAGCCTGGCACAACCACAAGTGGATAGGGAGGGGAATGGGAAGACCAGGGGTGAACTTACAAATGGAAATTCTCCTCCCAGACTGGGTTGAGATTGCCATAGATAGTTTTAGTCCTTTTTTTTGTCTTTCCAACCTGGACAGTGACATAGGGGTCACTGGAACCCGTCTTATCCTTTGCTTGCAGGCCCTGGGCGCAGACCACTGCAGCACAGCACAGCACACCAGAGATAACAGACAGAGAGAAGTCAGTGCCACAGCTACACAAAGATCCCCAAAACAGGCACCTGTGTCCCCCCAGGGGCTGAAGCTCTCTGGCAGAATGAGGGGTTGGGCAATGGGGACATTCCCATGGTCCCCAAGGCTGAAGGTGATAAGCTGCCTACCCGTGATGCTGATCTTGGCTGACCATTTGGAGGTGCCGTCCAGGACACTCTGCTTGACTGCCTTCATCTGCTGCGTGTGTGTGGTCTTGTTGACCCCAAACACCTCCTGGATCAGCTCAAATATCTCTGGTTTGTTGCGCTCCCGGATCTTCATGCGGTCCTTGAGCACCATGATGATGTTCTGGGTCCGGTCCTCTGCTCCATGCTTGGAGCTTTTCTCTGCCGCCCCTGGGAGAGGACAGGCATGGGTGAGATGGGGTGGAGGGCTAGTGATACCCAGGAGAGAGACAAGAGCTCTTGCAGGTTGGAATGGTGGGCTTGGGGACAGGAGGAAATGGCCTCAAGGTGCACCAGAGAAGGTTTATGTTGGGTATCAGGGGAAACTTCTTCCCTAAAAGTGTTGTCCAGCCCTGGCCCAGGCTGCCCAGGCAGTGGTGGAGTCACCCCTGAAGTGTGCAAAAAACATGTGTCTATGGCACTTGAGGACATTGTTTAGTGGTGACCACAAGGGTGCTGAGTTGATGGTTGGACCTGATAAAGGTCTTTTCCAGCCTTAACAATTCGATGATTCTACGATACCACGCATGAATTAATTCAAACCTGGAGGGATCTATCCTCTGCCCGGGACGAGTCTGCCCTGCCCACCACTTCTCCTGTGCCAAGTCAGGAGCAGAGCTCTCCTGGGCTGCTCCCTCCTCTCTCTCCAAGGTGAGAAGGGACAAGGTTGTGGGCCCCAGGTCCTTACTCTGCAGGCAGTCGGCGTTGAGCAGGTCCTGGCACTTCTCATGGCACTTGACGCCGCACTCGGCACAGCGCATGCCCTGCCGGGCGATGCCCCACAGCAGCCCCTCACACTCGTAGCAGTACGTGGGGGTGGTGGCCGTCCACACCTCAAAGTTGTGGGGCGTTGTGCAGGAGATGGGGTACACTAAGGCTTGCAGGGTCTTCTTGTAAACATGGTTTTTCTGTGCAGGGACAGGGGAGAGAGGGGGAGAAAGGCTGAAGCAGGGCAGAGGATGCACTTGAGGACATTGGTTTAATGAGAGTGCTGCTGGGTTGACAGTTGGACTTGATGATCTTACAGATCCCTTCCAACCCTAATGATCCCATGATTCTATCCCCAGGTGCTGCCATGAGCATCCCAGATGTTCAGGCATCACCAGAGGATGCTGGTGGGACACAGACTCTGCACCTCCATTGTTGGCCTGGCCCCCAAGGCTCAATTTCCCCCTCCCAGCCATTCCCACCCCAGCCCACCCCAGCACCTACCAGCTCCTCATTGTTCAAGGTGCTCGAGGCCAGCGCGGATGTGATTCCCGCTTTCCTGGACTGGACCAGGGACTGTGGGAAAGAAAGTCAGTTCCCAGATCCAGCAGACCATGAGAGCTCCCTCCTACACCCTCAAGTGGCTGTGAAACACCCAGGATGGACCCCAATCCCAGACAGGGAAGGATCCTGGCTGCATGGGGGGCAGTGGGGACAGCCCAGCCCCCATTGATGCCAGCACTGCTGTGCAGTGGGACTGGAACCAGTTCAGCAGCCTGTGGCATTCGCAGTTCAGCTCCAGTGGGGCAGAGCCTCTCACCACATTTCTGAGACCCCTGGGGGGCACTTACCATGGCCTGTGGGCAGCCAGGGCCAGCGAGGGGGGAATAAAAAGCCATTAGTGCAAACACTTCCCAGGAGAGCCCCTTCCCTGCCAGAACCAGTGGGAATTGGGGCAACACCCCCTCATCCAGCACTGAGCAGTCCCTGGTGGGGGGACTGAGTCCCCAAGCCACAGCGCTGGTTGCAGTCCGCAAATCCCAGCAGGGAAAGGCAGTAGTGCCCTCAAACCCCACACACTGCCCGCCCCATCACCCCCCACCCCCAAAACACCAACACAGCACAGTGCAGAAGCATCAGCAGCTGCCCAAGAGGGCTGGAGTGGGGGCACCAAGTTGGGGACAGGAAGGGGGTGGAGGGATGGGAGAAGGCAGGTTGGGAACAGGAGGGTGGCACCCCAGGGAGGGCACACAGTGGAGCTGACAAGGTGTAAAGAGAGGGGGAAGGAGGGGAAGGGCACCTAATTCTGGGGGACAAGGGTGTCTGGTTTCCAAAATCGCTGTCTCTTGTCATCGGGAGCGGGAGGGACCAGCAGAGTGACCCTGTGCAATAGAGCCCAGGGACAGGAGGGGACCCCATCATGGGGAGCCCATACATCGGGGGTCTGCAGCCCCATATACTGGGACAGTGGAGACAGGAGCACAGGGTCTGGGCAACTTGGAAAAGCCACTGCCAGCCCTCCCTTGGTACGGGGATCTGTCTGTCCAGCACCAGTGTGGTCCAAGCTGCAGGGACCTACGGCAGCTGGGACAGGAAGGGACCAGGGACACAGCACCAGTAAAAAAATGGGAAACCAGATGCAGCCCTGGGAAACCTCAGGCTGATGCTTGGGGTAGGGACCAGAGCTCCGTTAAAGAGAAGCACCCTTGGGTAGGGAGAGCCCAGCTCCCCACTGCAGGGAGGGCCAGGAGCCCCCCAGGCAGTGTGGGACACCCCCGCCCCCCTTTGGCAGGGCTGGGGGCACCGAGGGCTGGCCGGCAGCCCCAAGGGCGCTGTCTCTTTAACCCCTCGCACCGCGCTCACCAGATCGCTGACTAGAGGGAGAGATTTGCGTCCAGGCTTAATGTCGGGCATGCTGTTAATGCAGCGCAGAAACCTTACAGCCGCCCCCCTGCAGCAGGGAAGGCCCAGCCAGGCCACAGGAAAGAAAACAGAGAACACAAGCCATGTTAGAGGCAGCTGGGGAGCGGGGCACAGGCGGTGCAGTCCGGTGGGGCGCAGCAGGAGCAAAGCTGGCAGCTGTGGGGGGGTGCCTTGGGAGGAACCTCACCAAATCACTAACTAGGGGGATGGGTTTTCGCTTGCGAATGTCCGGCATGCTGTCTATAATGATCAGCCCACCACCAGGCCTGCAAGAGAGAGGAGAGTCAGAGGGCAAGGGGAAACTGAGGCAGGAAGGGGCCCCCTGTTGTTGTCCCGTGGTCACTCAGCACTTCAGAGACTCATGGAATGGTTTGGGTTGGAAGGGACCTTAAAGCCCATCTTGTTCCACAGCCTGCTATGGGCAGGAACACCTTCCACTAGATCAGGATGCCAACCTGGCCTTGGATACTTCCAGGGATGGGGCAGCCACAGCTGCTCTGAACAACCTGTGCCAGAGCTTCACCACCCTCACAGGAAAGGATTTCTTCTCAATATCTCATTGGTGAATACGATGGCAAAACAACCCCTGTGAGGCCTGGGACCCACCCACGGGATCCCCAGCCCCACCACGACCCCAGCCAAGGTAGTAGGGATCACTGGACTAAAAACTGAGGGGGAAGGGGATTTTGGCAAAAACTGTGACTTCCCCATGTGAAGCTTAACAGTGAAACCCAGGAGAAAAACTGCCCATTTGGCTTAATCAGCTTTAGCTTTGCAGTGTGAAGCTGGAGAGCTGGGGTTCCCTCTAGTACCCCAAAGGGGAGCACTGAGCAGGTGAGCCTCAAGTTCTGCTGCAAGGGAAAGCAAGGCAGGAATGGAACTTCACAGCCCTGTCAGAAAGAAAGCCCTGGAATGATCTGGGGGTTCTCAGGCAACCTACCAGGTTCTGCCCAGGTCCATGGCAGGGCTGTCCACGAGGGCAAGACAGGACTGAGACCTCCAGCCCATCCAGGTGACAGGCTCAGGATTCCCCATGACCGCTCCATGAGGGAAGCAGGAGTTGCCACCCCTCCTCATGCCCATCTCAACTCACCTCCTTGCTCTCCCCCTCAGCAGCAGCTCTTGGGATCACAGAGCAATGTCATGTCTGCTGGCTGCACTGACCCGCCCCAAAATTCAGCTCTAAAAGCCTGGCTTCCCTGCATGCCCGCAGCTCTGCAGTCCTTCCCCACACCAGCCCGCTGCTGACCTCACTAGTCACATCCTGATGAGGAGGGGGCTGAGATCCCGGGGGCAGAGTGTACCCAGCTTCCCCTCGTACTCACCCGCCTTTGAACCACAGGGATTTTTCTCCATCACCTTCCCCGCGGGCCTGGAAAACAAAGGACAGTGTCAGGGCACAGCAGGAGCCACCAGTGGTGGGGACAGCCCCCCTAGGGCAGTGAATGCTCACAGCACTGGGGAGCATGGAATGATGAGCAGGGTGGGCAGAGAAAAGTTCGTTCCAAAACCAAGGGGGCTCTTCCCAGCAAAGAGCTGGCACTGGGAATAAATATCTTCAGGAGGCTGACCTGGGTGAGCAAGTGGGTGGGTTTCAGCAGAGGGGCTGAGGCTGGCAAAGCAGGGGGGATGGCTACACTGTGCGAAAATTCAGGGCTTGGGGGAGTGAAGAAGCATCAAAGGCTTAGCAGGTCCTCAGGGACCCACAGCAGCTGAAAGTTTCCAATAGCAGATGGAGAGAAGAGCAGGGAAAAGCCATAACACATGGAAGAGGGTGTGTGTGCAGGGATCATCTGGCAGTGCCACCTACCCCTGCAGGGAGGGGATTATTTTGGAGGAGAAGGGCCAAGAGAGATCATTACCCCTCCTTCATGGGCGATCCCTGCACATATACACACACACACAGGGAAGGCAAACACATGGCTGGGAGGTTCCAGGTGGACATGCTTACCTGCAGGCAGGCTACACCCCTTCCCTGCAGGAAGGGGAGACGCGGATGCAAGGGCCATGGTGGTGGACAACTGAAAAGAGAAGCGGTGGGGAGGGGGATCGAGACCCCAGGGAGCGAATCCAGAGCCAAAACAAAAAGAAAAGATGGAGGATGGAGTCTAAAAACAAAACAAAATATTGTCAACTCAACAGAGGGGAGAGGGCGGGGGGCTCGCACCAGCACACGCATGCAGCATACATGGGGGAACCTCAGCACTCCTGGCCCCTCTGGGGCATCCCACTTGGTGGGAATGGGTTTGTGGGCACCACTGTTGGCACCTCCAAGTTCGTGGATGTCCCTGGAAGCTGCCCAGGTGTGGAAAGGGGCCGTGCCCCCAGCTCGGAGCCGTGGCAGTGGCCAGGGGGTCCTCACCTCCTGCAGCTGCATGCAGACCTTGTTGAAGGCTCTCAGCCAGTTGGCTTTGGCTCGTGCTTTGGGATCCTGCACCTCCTCTTCTGCCGGCTCCCTGCAAGCACACACATGCCCTGTCACCTCTCAGCACAGCACCAGGGAGGGGGGAGCAGCCCCCACACCCCCAGCAGGTCCTAGGCTGTGATTTGGGGATCCTAATGTGCCTTGAGACAGCGTCACCACAGCAAAACTGCCTCTTGGCACCAGGAAGGACCTGAAAAGGCAGCAGGTCCTGCTGCAAAGGACAGCATGATCAGTGCTGAGCACTGGGAAGAAGCCAGAAGCTTCCCCACCCTCAGGAGACCCACTTGAGCACCCAAGTGATACAGGGCACAGTTGGTGACACAAGCATGTGAATTAAACATCCTTTGTCCCCCATCTCCCCAGCATAATGTCCTCTGGCCACTTCCTACCACAGCTTCCTGGGGTAAAGAGCACCCAACACTCCAGTGGTTCTAAGCCCAGGGAAAAGTGTCTGCCTGGACATGCTGGGTGTTGTGGGTTTTTTTCTCCTCTCCTACAAAATCAAGACATGGAGGAAAAAAAAGAGATTCTCCAAACATGCCAATCTCCTGGAGAGACTGGTGTGATGCAACAGTGGATTGAGGAACCCAGAACTGCTCCAGGAAGAGGCCATGGGGTGCTCAGGAGATGAACCTGCTCAGAACTGGGGGGCTTCATCAGTGCTAACCTGGGATCCTCAGCATTAACCTCTGGTTCCCAGCACTAATCCACAGTCCCCAGTACTGCTATGGGGTCCCAAAAGCTAATTTGGGGTCATCAGTACTAATTTGAGGCCCTCGGCACTAATCTGTGGGTCCCAACACAATCTGGGGTTCCCAGTGCAATCCATGGTCCCCAGCATCCTAGCACAGGACCCCTAAGCTCCCTGCCCACTGGGCACTGCAGGCAGACGTGACATGAGCATGCAGGGCTCAGACATGACCCGAGGCCCTCCAGTTCCTGCCAAGTCTTGGGCCTTAATATCCAGTTTTTTTAAAAACAGCTCATTACACATTGATTTAAGTTAAAGATTCCCCATTCCTGGTGTGTAATTTAAACTAAATAAATGGCTGAAAAAGCCCATCAAAGTTCATCTCTGCACAGAGGAGTGACATACTCACTGAAAATGGAAATTGTCAATAATGATATTTGAATAATCTGTCCCCAAAATATGAATTATTCACATGCTGCACCAGGAACCTGACCACCAATTAATTCACTTGTACAGCACAGGAGGACATGGATGAGCTTTTACCAGGCTTAGGGAGAGGACTGACTTTTGTAAGGGAAATCTCCTCCTCTGACCAAGCTCCACGCAGGGTGCCAAGAGCCTGTGCCAGAGGAGAAGAATCATAGCCCTGAGATCCCATTCCCCCAGCTCCATGTTTGTCCCAGGCTATAAACCTGCAGCCCTGTAGCCCCAGCAGGTTCTTGGAACACCTTGAGCCATGTTTAGCACAGGGGGTGGCTGGGCCTGGGCAGCGTGCCCTGGGTGCTGGCTCTTGCCTGGGTGGCACAAGGTGGGCTTCCCCCACCTCGATGGCTCAGGCAGCTGGAAAAGCTCCAGACACAGTAGAAAGTCCCTGAAGCACCTGCACCATCCCTGAGCCACCTCCAGAGCATCTGCACAGAGCTATCCCAGGGACACGACAGGTCAGTTCCCCCTCCTACCTCTCAGCCGGTTTTGGGAGTTCAGTCTCTGGGGCTGCCTCTTGCACGGGAACTTCCTCCTCTGCCCGCTGGGCCTGGAGGGCCTCAGGGGCTTCCTGGGGGGCAGAAGTGTCCTTCTCCTCCTTCCTCTCCTCTTTCCTCTCCTCTTTCCTTTCCTGCTGCTGAGGCTTCTGCTGTGGCACCAGCTGGGGTTGCTGTTGCTGCTGCTGCTGTTGCTGCTGCTGTTGCTGTTGCTGCTGTTGTTGCTGTTGCTGCTGTTGCTGCTGTGGCAGGGGTTTCTGTGGTGGTGGGTACGTTTCATGCTCAGGGGGTTCATAGGTGTCCTGCTCCTGCAGTTCCTCCTCCTCTTCCTCTTCCAACTCCTCTTCCTTGGGGTAGCCTTCCTCAGTCTCACTGTAGTCCTCAAGGAACTCTTCCTCCTCTTCCTCCAGGTAGAGATCATCATCATCCTCCTCCTCCCAGCGCGGCGAGTCCTTGCGGTAGCTGACGGAGCTGTGGCAGGAGTGGTAGGAGTCTCCGTCCCTCTCGTCCAGCTCCGAGTCCCTCAGGCTCTCGTTCTCGAAGTCCTCGCTCAGCTGGGAGCTGCCCTGGCTCAGCTCGGCCGACGAGGCGTAGCGGCTGCTCCCTGTGGGGCTGAGGGGCGAGGGGACACAAGGACAGGGCTCCCGTGGGTCCGTGTCACCCCAGGCAGAGCCCCGGGGCCCTGCACCAGGGGCGGGAGGATGTGCAGCTCCCATCGGGAGCATTGGGCTCCTCATCCTGGGAGCAGAAAGCACAGAACCAGGGAACTGTCGGCTGGAACCAGCCCCCAGCAGGGGCACTCTGACCTCCCTGCCTGTGCCTGGGCTGAGAGTGGGGATGGGGTTGACAGTGTCCGTTTCCTAGGCTCACCCCAGCCAGGGGTGGGGGCAGCAGCACCCCCAGCCAGATCCTGCCTCCTGCTGCTCCAGACACCGTGTCCTGCCCCTGACACACAGAACTGTCACACAACCTCTAACCCAATGTCCCAATGCTCCCCACAGCCACCCCAGGACACCCGCTCAACCCCCTCACTCCTCTTAACACCATCCCTACCCGGGGGTCCCCTCTCTGCTCTTGCTGCCAGGCCAGACTCCTCCTCCCACCTCATCTGCCCTCCCGGCCCTTCCAGCCCCCTCCTCTCAAGCTGCCTGCACTGGGAGGCCCAGCAGGGCCCTGTGCCCCGGGAGGCTGCAGGGACAGGGCAGCTCCGTGGCTCCATGGGGACAGGCTGACAGAAGCAGACATGCAGACAGGACAGGGACATGCCGAGGAAGAGGCCGACACCACGTCTCCAGCACTGGCAGCCAGGGCTCAGGGGGTGCGTGAGGGGACAAAGATGAGAGGCTGGGCCGGGCAGAGCCCAGAGTGGCTGAGCCAGGCTGTGGGAAGCCAGGGGCACCGCAGGGAAGAGTGCTGGGGGATGGATCAGGCTGGTCCCAGCTGGGAGGGGTACTGGCATCATCCAGGTACCTTGGGAAGGAGCACTTGAGGCACAGGGGTGCAGGAGACACAGCTCACGCCTGGAAAGCCCACATATCCCCATCCTGATCCTGGCCAGAGCTGGGAGAGGCGCTCTTGGCAAATCACAGAATCCCAAATGACTGCATGAAGCTTTTGCCCAGACAGGCACACACTGGCAGGTGACCAGGAACAGAGGGTGGCATTTGAGTCCCCAAGGGCCCAGTCCCACACCCACTGGCATGACAAGGAACAGCAGGAACAAGGAACTGTCTGGCTGTGCTGCCAGACAGTCACAGTGCCAGCAAGCGGGACCAGGATGCTGGGATATCACCCCATGAACTGGGGTGCAGCAGCAAGAGGGGCTGGGGGGACACCTGGAGCATCCCAATGTTGTCCCTGTACAAGGCCGATCCGGGGCGGGGAGGGTGGCACAAGGCCGCCCTTGCCAGGACTGGTGTTGGCCTCACCATGGCTGCAAGGACCGACCACAGCACTCTGCGACGGCACACGGCACACGGCACAGGTAGCGACCCACCTATCCGATAGGTCTAGGGACCGCCTGCTCTCAAGGGAAGGCTGGCGGCTGGTCCGCCTGCTCGACTCAGAACCGGACTCAGCGTCGCTGCGTCCGTTTGCGGCAGAGTCTACGCTACCGTAGCGTCTGCCAGGGGAGGAGAGGAACAAGGTCAGCGAGGTCCCACCGCCACCCGCCACCCCCTGCTGCCGTGGGGACACTGGCAGGGAGGCTCTGTCCATCTGGATGGGGCTGGCACTTTGGGCTGGGCTCTGCCACATCTGTGTCCCCAGCCACCCCACACTCCACTGCCCAGCTCCCGGCAGGGACAGCCAGGGGTGGGGGGCCCCAAACCCAGTGAGGACAGAGGAGGGCAGTGACCCAAAAGAGTTTGAAAACTTCCCAGTGAGAAGGAAAGGCTTGAATGGGGCCAGCACCACCCCACTCTTCCTCACCTCAGCATCCTTCCCTCTGTCACGCACCTCACTGGGAGCACCATCCCTGGCATCACCCTGGCTCACCTGGGACCTGCTGGCCTGTCACCTGCAGAGGAGGTTGAAAGAGCCGGTCCCAGGGTGAGTTGGCTGTGGCCACACTACCTGATGGGAGCCTGGTCGGAGTAGTCCATCTCATAGCTCTGCATGGAGTCAGTGTAGGAGTCACGGGAGCTCTGCTGCTGGTGCCTCATGGGGTACTGGTGCACGGAGGCGTTGGGCTGGGACGTGGTGTAGTAGGGTGGGGGGATGCTGTTGCTGGTCTCGCTGCGATAGTCACTGTCCCGGTCGTCCACGGTACTGTCGGGGTCATCGTCTGCAAGGGGCCACAGTGAGTGGGGCAGGGGATAGTCCAAATCTGCCCCCCCACTCTGCACAGACCCTTCAGTGCTGCCACTGTGTCCCCACCGCTGTGGGACCGTGCTGGGGAGGTGGGCCCAGGGCAGGATGAGGGGCGAGCTGACATGTTACCAGCACAAGAAGGCTTTGGGGGGATGAGGGGAAGGTGGAGGGGAAATTTGGGACATACGGGAGGGCGAAGAGGATGGGGGCAGGGACTCTCCCTCTGCCCCACCAATGTTCCACCACAGAGGCAAAGCCCGAGCTGCTCATTGCCACTGGGACACCCTAAGGGAACAGACCCCCATGGTGCCGTGTCCCCATCAGCCCATGGGGACAGCCCTGCCTAGGACAGGGCACTTGGTGACACTGTCCTCACCCAGTACAGAGTCATCGCACAAGGTCACAGGCTAGACCCAAGCTCCAGGTCCTCTGACCCCTGGGCCAGGAAAAGAGGAATGTGCTGGGGACCCCCAGGTGGGAAGAGAGGAGTGGGCAGAATACTTACTCTGCTGTTCTCCCCAGCCAAAATAATTCCAGTTGCCTACAAAGAAAGGGGCAGAGACAATAAAGACAGAGGCAGCTGGCTGGGAGGAACCAGCATCTCCCCAGAGGGCACACAGGGTTGGGGACACTGCCCTAGGGACAGCGTTCAGGATGGGGCACACTGGCACTGGGACAGTGCCTGGGTCTGAACATGATGACATCAAGCTGGACTGAAGACAGTGGCTGGGGTGTGCATGGTGTCACTGACCCAGGCTGGGGACAATGCTATAGCCAGGCATGGTGGTACTGACAGGGGACAGGGCCTGGGGCTGGGCACAGGGGCACTGAACGATGTATGCCCCTGGGCTGGTTACAGAAGGCAATGTGGCATGTGTTGGGACAAACTGAGCTGCCACCCCAAATGCCTCTGCAGGGTCCCCATCCAGCAGCCCCCAACACCAACCTGCTGCCCCTTGCCCCAGAGGAACTGTCCTTGTCAGCCCCATTGCTCCCATGCCCTGCTCCCCTCCACCCACAGGAAGGCTCGCCCACTGTGGAGCTGGGAGACAGCAAAGAAACGCCGGCAAACACAGGAAGGACAACAGGAATGGGGATGGAGGCTGGGTATGGGGTGAAGTTGAGCCCCACGTGGGTTGGGGTCCAATGTCCCAAAGCAGATGTGGAGCCCACCCTTTAAAACTCCTTGGTGTGGGGAGAAAAGAGGGTGTGGGAGTCCCATAGCAGGGCAGGGACAGGGCAGCACTTACAGCACTGCGAGCCATGCACAGGCAAAGGCTTTTCCTGCTCCTCCTGGAAGGCATACTGGGGAGAGAGGGGCTGGTGAGGGCTCGTGCTGGCAGTACCTCCCCTTGCCCCCTCACCCCAGGCCTGGCTACACTCACATCATCCTGGTCCCTCATCGCGTTGAGCTGCTCCAGTTTCTTGGCCCAGTACCTGGCCTCCTCCTCAGGGATATCTGCAAGGGCAAAGACCCCAGCTGGTGCACAGACCTCCCCCAAAACAGCCCTCAAGCTTTTGGAGCCACAGGATCAGACCCTCAGCTCCAAGGCTGATGATGAGCACCCCTGTGACTGAGGGCAAGGAAAGACACAGCCTGGGCCTGGGAATGGGGCACTCACCCAGCGGTAGCTCAAAGCGGGTGTCAAGGAGGATGCGGTGGAAAGTCGGATCCTTGGTGCCTGAAATCTCGTTGTCAGTCATGATGACCTGGGAGTCGAGTGTGAGCCATTCCCCAGGGCCCTCCTGTCAGGTAGAAATGGGGTGAGGAGAGCTCCCAGACCCTCCTTTTGCAGCCCCACAACCCCAGCACACAGGGTTTGGCCCCAGGCAGGATGGGGAAGGCTCTGCCTGGCCCAAAGGACATCTGGGGGTGCCACATGCCCCTTGGGGTTCAGCAGGGAGATGCCTGTGCCTGCCTCCCTACCTCATTGGACTGCCTGATGGTTCGGAGGGGGATCCACACCGTGCCCACCATGGTGTCCCAGATGAGCCCCTTGTTCCACACCTCCACAGTCAGGCCCAAGTCCAGCCGATTGATCTCACTGAGGACAGTAAAGGTATCAGGTTACCCCCCATGAACAAACTGAGCTGCCACCCTGCACCACTTGTGCTTGTCACCCACCAGCAGCGCTGGAGGGGAGGTGGGGCTGCCACCAGCGCCATGCCTGGCAGCGCTGGGAGGAGGCCACGTGGCACCAGAAGCCTCGGGGAAACTGAGGCAGGGGAAATCATCACCTCGGAAAACAGCTGGGGACCCTTTGACTCGGCTGCCTGCCCTGTGCCATCAAAAGGGTGACCCTCCTCAAGTCTCAGCAGCCTCCTGGGACCATCCCAGCTTCTACCTGTTCCCTCGGGCCCGGGACTCACGTGAGCCCTCCAGATCTGGGATCGGGGCAGTGGGGGACTCCCTGTGTTATTTATGGGAGCAAGGAGAAGCAGTAGGGATGGGGGAGCTCAGGGGACCCCCTGGGCACTCACAACATGAAGTCCTGCTCCCAGGAGGGCAGGTTGCCCCGCACTGCTATGGTTGTGCTCTTGACATTTTGCACCTTCAGGGTCACATAGGTGTTAAACTTCTCTGTGGGAACAAGCAGAAGGTGAAGTGACCCCTCCCGTGTGTCCCCACTCCCCAGCACTGCCCACTGCCACCCCCACACACACTTCCCTCAGCACCCTAGTCCCAGGAGGGATCCTACATCTGCCAGGGCTGGTAGGATGTGAGCCCCCCACTCCGTCCAGGGTACCCCCATTTGTGTTTGTGTGTGTGTGTGTGTGTGTGTGCCCCCAACTTGCCAAATGATGCCTCCTGAGCTAAGCGTCCCCTCAACCCCCTTCCCCAGCCCCTCCTCTGACCCTGCCACATCAACCAGCCCAAGAGCCCCCCACCCTCTCCCCTCAGGTGGCCAGGCAGGTAGGGTCTCACTTACCTTGGGGCCCATCATACTTGGCCTTTTTAACTGTGGGGACAAAGGGAGGGAAGAAAATCAGGCTGAGACCATGGGGAAAGGTTGGGGATTCCCACCAGGGTGTCAAGGGGGTGGGAGGACCCCAGTCCTGGTCGCCCCCCAGCTGCCAGGTGGGAAAAGTGCTGGGATCCCCCATGCCAAGTGAGGGTGAGGGATCAGGTATGAGCTGGAGGTCGGCATCAGAGGTGAGAAAAGGCTTCCCAAAAAAACCTGCTAATCTGGGACAGCTTGCAACCCCAAATGACCAGCCTTCCTCTGTTGAGGGGGTGATACCTCCCTCACCCCACACTTTTGATTTGGGATTTATTTGGAGAAACAAATGATGTTACCATCCATATTCAGAGGAAAACCTGCGGTCTGGGGAACCCTGTTCCCCACTCAAGTCCCAGGTGGGTGGCACCAGCCCAGCAGGACCAGGGTTAAGGCTCTCCCAAACTACTGACCCAGATTTCCTGCAGGAAAATGGGGCTTGTAACCTTCCTTGCCCAAAAACAACCCCGGGGTGGAGGNCTCCGATCCTGCTCAGCTCCATGGGAAACCCCCCCTCAATTCTGGCTGACCCCTCCCAGCTTTACCCAGTTGGGTGAGGGTCGGTGCCCAGCTTTTGGCCGCAGTGGGGGGGCAAACGGAGCTGAGCACAGCCAGGTACCGACGCTGCCAATGCCGGAGGGTGGCGGGGCCGAGGGGCGGCCGAGGGGCTGCCAGGAGGGGACCAGGCGGGGCGGGAATGACACAGCACCCGGAGAACGGTTAAATGACGCGGGTGCCAGCGGGTGCAGGACCAACGTGACCGAGGAGGGATGAAAATAGCCCTGGCGACATCAAAGGTAATTTGATTTCGGAGACAGTGCCACTCGCCAGCCGCTTATCACCCGCCACCAGCGCTGGAGGGGACGTGAGGCTGCCACCAGCGCCACGTGCCTGGCAGCGCTGGGAGGAGGCCACGTGGCACCAGAAGCCTCGGGGAAACTGAGGCAGGGGAAGTCATCGCCTCGGAAAACAACTGGGGACCCTTTGACTCGGCTGCCTGCCCTGTGCCATCGAAAGGGTGACACGTTGGGTGGCTTTT
>WAAG01050049.1:0-20127 GCA_013390105.1 Tichodroma muraria | reverse complement strand
CTGGGGGTCCGGCGGGGACACCGGACCGCGGGGCTGAACGCACGCTCCGTCACACCCGCACCGCCCGGGGGAAGGGGCGGAGGGTGCTGCCCAAAGAGGGGGCACTGTGCTGTCCGGGGGGTGGGGTCTGTCTGGCTCGTACAGCCTTGGGGGGCTGTCGTGCCCTCGTTTCCCAGGGAGGGTGGGGTCGTCTGGCTTATACAGCTGGGGTGGAGGAGGAGCTGTGTCCTGCCTGCACAGCCTTAAAGGGGGGGTGGTTTTGGGGTGCAGAATTTACCTCACCCCCCCAGGCAAGGCTCCCCCAGGCTGCGCTGTTCATGTTCAGAGATGGGTTTGAGCAGGTGGGGACAACCGTCATTGTTACCACCCACTGTTGTTCCCTCTCTCCTCTCGGCCACCAAATGTGACATCCCAAAGAAACGCTCAGATCTGGGCAGTGATGCCAGTTCAGGGGCTACAGAAGCTGCCATGGTTCCAGACAGGGACCAGCACCCAGCTCCAGATGCTGAGCCTCATGGATGGGGTCCCACATGAGAGTAAAGCAGAGATCTCCACGTCCATCACTGGGGACCTGAGCTCAGATGGGGTTTCATCCTGTCCCCATCTGCCTCCTCTTGCCGTGGAGCCAGCCAGGTGATGGGCTCACACTCCCATCCTGTTGATCCTGGTGGCTCTGTGGCGCAAGCAAAGGTGTCACCATGTTACTCCCGTGGGAAGATTGCATCTTGCAGGGACCAGCAGAAAGTGGTGTCAGGGGGAAAAAAACACCAAGGGAAACTGAGGCACAGAGCTGCAAGGGAAGATGTGCACACAAGGGTACCTGTGGGAGTGAGTGCCCTGGCCTGACCCTGCACACTGGTCCCTAATCACTGATGAGTGGTCCCAAAAGAGCAGCAGGGCCCGACCCTCCCAAAGCAGTCCCAGGCCTGGGGTGGGTCAGCCCCTGGACAGTGCAGTACTGGAGCCACTGGTGGCAGGAGATGTGGAAGCTGGACATCCTCCATGTGTGCCCTCACACACCTGCACACCCCCCGTCCCCCACATGTGCACATAGAGCCCCGTGAGGTGACAGCCCAGGCAGGGTGACCCAGCTGGGGCAGCAGGGAGGCCCATGGAGCCAGGCTCTGAACAGCCCCACTGCCATCTCCCTTCCTTCTCCAGGGATATCCTCCTGGGGGATACTGCAGGGGCTCCCCAGGGACTGGTACGGTGGGCAGCAATGGGCAGAGCCCTTCCTGCCAGGGAAACTGAGGCATAGACAGCTGGGCTTCACACCAATGACAAGCCAGAGGAGGCAGGATCACCCTGGGCAGTGCTGAGATGCCAAGGCAGGCCCCCCACATCCTCAGGATGGAGCAGCTGGCCCAGCCCCAGCCCCAGCCCCTTCCCCACCACATGCATTCTTCTGGCTCTCTGCTTCCCAATAGCCCTGCCCCAGGAATGGCAGAGTGGGGCCATGCCAGGATGGGTGTCAGCACTGAGGCTGCCTCCCTCCTACCCCTCACTCTGGGGGCTCTCACCCCCTTCTGCCCCCCATTGCCTGTCAAAGCACTTCCAGACCCCCATGAAGTCGGAGTGATGCCCCTGGCGATGGACCAGGGCTCTGTGGCACCCTCAGCTCTGGCACGTGGCATTTCCACAGTGCCCACCCTCACAGCCACCATCCTGGCAGGAGGGTCGGGGTCCCCCCAGACAGTCCCAGAGCCCTTCCCCACAGCCAGGGATGTGCCAGAGGCTCATCCCAGCCACACCAAGGCCTGTCAAAGTATTTTTGGGTGCCGTCTCATGGCATCTCCTCCCTGCTTCTGCCAGCGCCGCAGCCCTGGGGCAGCAGAGCTGCCGCTAGCGGGACGTGTCTGCTCCACTCACTGTCAGCACATCGCCAGCGCGTGCTGGCACACGTGTGACACAGACACACACTCGTGTCACACACTCGTGTCACATACACACTTGTGTCACACACACACGTCACACAGGCTCATGTCACACAGGCACTTATGTCACACAGGCACTCATGTCACACACACGCTCATGTCACACACACGCTCATGTCACACACACACTTGTGTCACGCACACTCATGTCACACACAAACACTCATGTCACACACACGCCTATGTCACACACACACTCATGTCACATACACACTCATCACACATGCTCATGTCACACACTCATGTCACACACACGTCACACACACTCATGTCACACACACACTCGTGTCATGCACACTCATGTCACACACAAACACTCATGTCACACACACGCTCATGTCACACACGCTTGCCTGCTGGTGCACACACATCAGTGCACACACACACACTCACAATATCACACACCGCTTTAAAGCCACCTATTCCAAGCCAAACAGCAATTCTGGAAGATTCCAAACAGGAAGATTTTCCTCATTCAGCTCAATCCATCTGACCCACCGCCCCCAGAACCTGCTGCTGCTCAATGCCTCTCTCCTGCCTTGGTACCCAGCTCTGAGCTGCAACCATGGCTCAACTTTGGATTTATTTTCTGCCCAAAACCCTTGTTTGAATGAAAAAAAGTCTCATTGGAAAGGAAACTGTTCATGAGAAGCTTCAGAGTTCTTTTCCCAAGAAAAGGCCTGGCTTTTGATCAAAAATAAGGATTAAAAAAATGGTATTTAGAAAAAAAAAAAAGAAAACCAGGAAGTAATCTCCATGCCTTGAAATTAATTATTTCCAGGAGCTGAATTCCTGTAACGTGCCCCTCGTGCTGCTTCCCTTCCCACACAGCCATCTCACCCATCCCAAAATCCTTTGGCACTGTGTCTGTGGCAGTGCCCAAGCCCCCTGGGCCCCAGGCAGCAGGATGGCTCCTTCCCCAGAAGCTTCTTGTATAAATAGCCCCAAATGTCACCAGATCTCCAGCTCAGCATAAACTCAGCTTCCCCCATGACTCCTGGGCCTAAAAAGCCAAAAAAAATCCCAAACCTCCTCAAAAACTTTCCCTATCCCTGCAGCAAACCCTGGGGTTGGAAAGTCTGCAAGCAGCAGGCAGGAGGGCAGGGGGCACAGGGGGAACAGGGGGCATGGGGGGAAGGCAGGGCACCCAGCAGGGACCAGTTTGTCCCAGAAGGCAGCACTGGGAAGGATCTGATTGTCCCTGAGAATAACAAAGCCAAAGCCAGCTGTGCAGCCACACATGGGAGTGGTCAGCCCATGACCCTCACACTCCAAATCAAATCACAATTCCTGGGAGAACAGGTGATAAATGGACATGGTGGCATGGACAACTGAGAGCAGTGAGCACTCACTGGGGTCAGAATTCCCTGTGGCAAAGCCCAGAATCCAGGATGGCTCATCCCTGGGTGGGGAGCAGGGATCAGTCTCAGAGGGAAGGGGACAGATGTGACCCCCACTGAGATCCTTTGGGGAACCCCACAGCACACGTGGGAACAGTGGGGCCAGAGGGATGTCACCCCTGAGACACCTCTGACCTCCTTGGGCCAGGTCACACTGGGACCAGGGTGACAGGGCCAGGAATCCCCAGTGACCAGATCCTGCCCCCACAATGGGAGCAGAGATCAGCCCCCGCAGCTCTGCTGGTGTCCAGCTCCCCCAGATCCTCAAGTGAGACTCCCACACATCCCCTTTTTATGCTGAGTTTCTACTCAACATAAAAGAGCCAGAGGGGAGGAGAAGGAGAAGGAGAAGGAGAGAGCCAAGGGGGAGGAGAAAGAGAAGGAGAAGGAGAAGGAGAAGGAGAAGGAGAAGGAGAAGGAGAAGGAGAAGGAGAAGGAGAAGGAGAAGGAGAAGGAGAAGGAGAAGGAGAAGGAGAAGGAGAAGGAGAAGGAGAAGGAGAAGGAGAAGAAGGAGAGCCCCCCCCATCTGAGCACATGTGCTGGGGGACACAGGACAGCCCTGGAACAGATGACATGGGAGCCCATCATCCACACAGGGGCATGTCGGGGTCCTTGGAGCAGAGGCTGGCAGGCTGTAGGTGGTACCTGCAGCGGCCCCTTCCCCAGGCAGACAAAGCCCAAGCAGCTCCCAAACCCTCCAAGACCCAGCACGTCCCTTTGCTGTCCCACCCACCAGAGTCCCTCTGTCCTGCTGACGTGGGTGCCGTCCCTCTGGCATGCACAGCCGCTGGCACAGCCTCTGCCCGGCAGTGACCACCCACCAGCCCACCCGGAGCAGCCGAGCCGCCTCCCCGAGGGCAGCCCAGGAACTCCCGCACTGGGATTATTCCTCGCCTCCATCCAGCTGCTTTTCCTCAGGGCTGGGAGCTGCCCTGGGTGCTTTTTGCGGGGAAAAAGGATCTGTGATGGCACTGGGAGCAGGGCATCATGCCAGCCACCTCCCGGAGTAGCCAGTGGGGATGCAGGCGGCAGGCATGGCAGTGGCACCGGCGGCCGGGGGCCCGGTGAGGTGGCAGCTCTGCTACGACGTGAGGGCCAAGACCTGGTGGATGGTGAGTGAGGGCGGCCGGGTCGGGGGGCAGGGGCAGCTCTTGGCTGTTTGATTTTGGAGGGGGAAGCTGATTATGGGCAAAAGGGACTTGGGGCCAAGGACAGGAAGGTTGTGCCATGGCCCTGGCTGGAACCAAGGCAGGGAGGGAGGGTTGGGATGGAACCCACTGACCCACGTGTGCTCAGTGGTCATCTTGCTGTTTCAGGGGTTTGGATTTCTATGGTTTCCCACTGATCCCAGCCTTTCCCTGGGTCCCAACCTGACTGTCCTTGCCCCAGCTTACTCCAGGTACTTTACTCACATGTTTTTGGATAAATCTTTGCTGCTGGCAAGAAACAGCATCTCCCTTGGCAGCTTGGCAGTGAAGGTCTCTG
Source organism: Tichodroma muraria (assembly GCA_013390105.1). Classification (NCBI taxonomy): domain Eukaryota; kingdom Metazoa; phylum Chordata; class Aves; order Passeriformes; family Sittidae; genus Tichodroma; species Tichodroma muraria. The sequence continues at coordinate 15,308 of WAAG01050049.1, read as the reverse complement.
CTGGTGTCAACCCCATCACACCTCTGCCAGCCCCATCCAATCCCTTCAGCTCCTGTCCTTGAGATGGTGCCAGCAAGGGGGCCTGGGTGTCTGTCTGTCTGTCCATCCCCAGCACCTGCGCTGGCCCAAGGCGGGGACTGTGAATTGCCTTAAACTGGATTTAAGACTGCTTTGGACACAGCCCCGGACTGGTTTTGGGAAGCAGAGGAACCACTCTGCAGCTTCACAGGAAAACCTTGAGCCAGGGGATGCAGTCTCCAAGCTCCCAAGAACCCGTCACCCTTTGCAAGGGACCCCACAGCTCTCCCAGGACAGGATAACTGGGAAGCAGACAGGCTGAGCAGGTTCCTGCTAGGAAGCATGACCCACTGCCACTGCTACCACTCAGGCTTTCAAGGAAACCCCAAAAACCCAGTCAGAGCCAAACCCTGGGGACACTGGGGTGTCCTTCCTCATGCAGGGATGGTGCCTGGCATCATGCCAGCTCTGCTGTTGCTCAGGCACAGAGCCCAGGGAGAGGAGATCAGATCCTGCCCTGCATGACCCTGTTGTGGGCAGCTGCAGTTTCCAGGGCAAGAGGCTGGGCCAGAATCAAAGGGCTGGAGGTGGGGGGCACTGGCAGCGCCCGTGCCCAGCGGGAGCACAGTGCCCCTTCCCTTGAGAGCACCCACGCTGCCCCAGCACCCCACTGCCCTGCCCGACGCTGAACAGAGCCGGGGCTTCAGAGCAAGAAAATTGGGCCTTTGAGGCAGCCCCCGCGGCCCCGCGCTGCCTTGGGCCGCAGCCTCCGGCGCAGGGAAGCTGGGTCGCGCCAGGACACGGGGGTGGTGGGTGACGCCAGGCCGGCCGGAAGAGGGACTGGCAGGAGCCCAGGGCCTCTGTGGGGTGTCAGGGTGACCCCATTGCCGGCGTGCCCTGCAGTGTACCCACAAACGCTGGGTCCTACCCGGGCAGCTGGTGCCATGGCACTCACAGAGTTTGTGAGGGTCCAGAAGGGAGGGGTGGGGTGCAAGCGCAAATGGGAGCCTAAAGCCCAAATCACATCTGTCCTTTGAGCTCCCTAAACTCACATTTCCAACGAGGGGACAAGCATATCATCTGCCTGCAGGGCAGGGCAGTGCCCACGCCCCTGGGAGATGCCAGCAGCCCACAGGACTGTTCATCCTCATCCTGGGTGCAGCAGCAATTGGGAGAATAGTTTTGCTGAATCAGGCCTGAGTGGAAATGCTTTCACCAAAGACGACACATGTGGGATGCTGCAGCCTCTCCCTGGCTCCCATTTTGGCATCTATGGCTGGGAAGGTGCCCTGAAAAAGGCTGGAGCACCCCAGGAGCTGGTCCAGCTCAGCACACAGTCACAGAACCAATTTGGCCTCACAGGCGCTCACCACTGCACCCACTCTGGCCTGCTGGGGGGCACCTGAGACAGGGGCTTTCTCAGCACTTGGAGTACCTTATACAGGTGTTTTGGTTTACTCCGTGGAAAACATAATCAAATGCAGCTTTCTGAAATGGACCCAGTGTCCAGGTTTTGCCTCAGCCCCTCCCAGCACGCCCAGCTCCTGGCACGCATCCATCCGCTGGGCAAGAATGTGTGATGGATTGACCAAGGGAGAAAAAAATTAATCAGGCTGGAGGTAGCTATGAATTACGTGGCTAAAAATACCTCTGCGACATCTCCTGCCGAGACGTCCCTGAGCAAAGCCCCAAGGAGCCTGAATCTCTGCTGACACCCCATCGATCACCCCCTCCTCGTGGGCAGGGCCAGCATCTGCACACGAGTGTTCCGTGGGCTCAGTTGGCTCCGGCGCAGCCGATTTACCGCTGAGCCCCAGCAGCGATGCAGAGGTTGATCCGTCAGTGCTGGCGCACGAGTCCCTGAGTCAGCAGGTATCGAGCGCAGGGTGAGGCCATCGCCCATCCATCTCAGCCAGCTCGGCAGGGAGGCAGGAAAGCTGCTCTCCAGCATCCTGCATAGAATGGCTCGGCTGGGGACGGCTGTGGTGGGTTCGCAGGTCAGGCGTTCACGGCTGCAGCAGCAAGGAGGTGGCCGGTGCTGCCTGGGGTTGGTGCCCCTCCATGGCACTGTCCCTTCCAGGGACAAAGAGCACCAGGACGGTCACTGGTGGGTAAAACCAGGACCCTGCACCGCTCCACCACAGCGTGTGCCCGGTGAGGTGGGGGTGGCTGCAGAGAAGGGTGTGGAAGGACATCCAAGTGCCATCACAGCAGCCCGTGCCACTGATCTCTTCCCGGACACCTTGGTTCTGCTGGGTTTCTCCCAGTTTCCAGGGGGAATGCTGCTCCCCATCGCCCCAGAGCCAAGGGCCCACCACCACCTCAGCGTCCAAGGCCATGGGGCCCAGCACACCGACACCCCCCCAGAGAGAGCACCAAGGTATCCCCGAGGCACAGGTGGCTTCTCCAGGCAGACCGAGCCGAGGCACTGCCCAGGCGGGGAAGGCCACGGGCGATAGGCGCCCTGCGGGGACTCGCCCGTGCGTGGGCACTAGATGGCAGCAGAAGAGCGCGCAGGGGAACGGGCACGGGAACGAGCACGGGCACGGGAAGGGGCACGGGGACGGGCAGGGGCATGGGAACGGGCACTGGCACGGCAACGGCCACTGGCACCGGCACCGGCACCGACACCGGCACCGGCACCAGCAGGGGAAGGGGCACCGGCAGCGGCACAGACACGGGCACCGGTACAGACACGTCACGGGCATACTCAGCCCCGGCACCGGGCGGCAGCGCAGCCGCGTCCTGCGCGGCTCGGGGCACCCCGTGGGGCGCTGCGGGGGCAGTCCGGGATGAGCCCGAGCACATCGGGGGTTCCCGCTGGCCGTCCCCGGCGTGGGACGCTCTGCCGTGGCCCACTCGGAGCCATTTGGGGCTGCTGAGGAGGGGAGTCGAGGTTTGTGGGTGATGGTGAGCCCGGGGAGGGGGGCGGTGTTTGGGGAGGGGGGGAGCAAATGGGCACCCTGGCCAGCTGGCATCCTCTGTGTCCTGTGGCACACTGACACCTCCTGCCCTGGGTGCCACACTTTTTGAGGGGCCCCCCGCACACCCCAACAAACTCATCTCCCAGCTGCTGCTCCAAAAGGCGGAGAAGAAACCAAATGGTTTTGTAGGAACACCCCAGCACCCAGGAAGAAAGTGGAGCTGTAGGAGAAAGGCGTTTTCCTGAGCAGAGGGGGAAAATCCACACGTGCTTGTGCACAGGTGTGAGGTGCCCCCCCGCCACGCCTGCACTTGCACACCCCGTGCAGAGGCACATGTGTGTGTGCCCCCATGCACACCAACGTGAAAATACGTGCACATGCACACACAATGGACACAGGCACACACACACGCAGCTCCTTGCACATTCACCAACCTGCTCTGGCACACCTGGGCACAGGCAGGTGCCCACACACAGCCGTGTGCCCTCCTGTGCACCTTGGCAGAGCTCGCACATGCACACACGTCCCTGCAAGTGCTCACACACCCGTGCACACACATGCACAGCCCTTCCCAAGGTTTCTCGTTAAAAAGTACCCGGGTAGGTAAATAGGGGGCAAGGCTGGGGGCCGCTGGCAGGGGCTGGGGCCAGGGCAGTCATGCTGGGGGGGCTCAGCCCAGCTGCTAATGACCCACGGCTGGTGCCAGCTCTCTAATCCGTGCAGAGGTTCAGGACAAACTGTACCAGCGATTATATAAACCGACTCGCCTCTATTTATTTAATTCCCTTTTATTTATTTATCGCTCAGCCAATTGAAGGCAGGGGAGTGTTGCATCCCCCAGCCCTCTCTCGCCCAGGCCACCCGCCAGCCAGCACCAAGCTCTGCTGTGTCCCCTGGAACCCCACGTGTCCCCCTGCCACAGAGCTGCTGTGGGGTTCTGACACGCCGTGTGTCCTCTGCCACAGGGTTGCCGTGTCCCCTGGCACTCAGTGTTGCCACAGGGCTGCTGTGGGTCTCACACCCTACACGTCCCCTGTCCCTGCTGCGTGTGCACGCGTGTTCCTCAGCGTGTGCGTGGTGGTGCCCGTGGTGTGTGCTGAGGGGACAGCGATGCACGTGTGTGCACCCATGTAAACGCGCGTGCAAGCACACTGCGTGTGCACACATCTGCATGTGCACAGGCTTGTGCACGTGCCCACGTGGTCACATGTGCACCTCCCTCCACATGTGCAAGTGCATCTGTGCACAAACTCCCCCATGTTTGCACACCAGCACCGTGCAGGCGGCAGCTGCTCTGCCAGCTCCTGTCCCCCGACCCAGGAGGTGACATGAGGACACGAGCCGTGTCAACAGCCTGATGGGGCCCAGACTGACAACTGGGGGGGCAGGGAGGAGGAAGTCCCATGGGGAAGGCACAGGATTCTCTCGGGGTCCCCCACATTGCCCTGGCACATGGTAGCACACTGAGCTGGTGGGCTCCCACCCTGATCCCCTTCTCCTTTCACATGGAGGGGGCTCAGGAAGCAGCAGAAAGGAGCACTGGAGGATGCTGGACTGCACCCTGCCTCGTCTACCCCCTCCCCACCCTTGCCCTGCCGTTACATAAAGGCCTGATGACAGTAAATCAAGGGGCAAAACGTCTCCCTCGAATTAATAACTGACTTCCTGTGGTTGCAGATTCACCCTCAGTGCCTGTTTGTACCCCCCCTTCCCGCCCCCCTGCTTGGGTTAATGCTCCCAGGCGCCGTTTGCCATTAACCAGCTCCAGCACCATGCAGAGTGAGAGGCTGGGGCCCAGTTATCCTAGTCCAACCCAGGCAGGGATGTGGTGGGAGCCCTGTCTCCATCCATTCTGGTCCCGCTCAGGCAGGAGTGGAGGACCTGTGGTTCTGCTACTACTTGCTTGGTGCCCTTGGCATGTGGCACCCCACCAGCTCCTGTGCAGGGCCAGGGCTGGGGACGCAGGGAATAATGGGACATGTCCAAGGCTCCCTCCTGTCCTCACACCGGGTGCAGGGTCGCTCCACACCCTCCCCACCTTCCTGCAGGCTGCCCAGATGGGGTCTGGCAGAGCCTGGTGATCTCCCCATCACCAGCAGTGCCATCCCTGGGTCTGTGTGCTTCCACCAGCAGCCTCCCAGTGCTCCCTGCAGTCCCATTTTGTAACTGGGAGCAGGCCCTGCTCGCTGGGAGCTGGGTCTGGAGCTGGGGCCAAGCCATTGTGCTGCGCCGCTGACTCGTGCGGGAAGAGCGGGTGCTCCCGGATGAACCCGGCTGGCGCAGCCGTTTCCTGGTGCATTTCTTCTATATTCAAAAAAAACCAAAAAAACTAAACAAAATTCTTTCTAAACTAGTTAACGTTGCTAAGAGACAACAATGTGCTTTATATGGTGCCTTTTTGACAAAGCCCAGCTCTTAATAAGCTCCGAAATGAACGGCGAGCAGCTTGGGAAGCCCACACGGCAGGGCCGGACGCCACATGCAGCTGCCTCCTTCCTCCCGCAGAACAGCCCTAACCCTGCCTGGCAGAACCAGGGAACGGCCCTTCTCCCCCAGGGCTCGGGCTGGTCCCTGCTCTCACCCCCATCAGCTCCCCTGGGAGCCTCGGCCACCACTGGGGTCCAGCCATGCCCTGCTGGCACCAGCAGCATTTCAGAGCCTCCTGCTTGGCACGGGTACAGTGAGAGCCGCCTCCGCGCCCGTCTGCCAAACACTCACCAGCCTGGGCACAGCCACGAGATGCTGCGGCTCCCTCAGGAGGGGGAGCAGAGCTGGCTGGATCCGTGCTGCCCATCCCCAGGCACGGCGGGTGCTGGCTGCTGGGCAGTGAGCCCGTCGTCGGTGCGAGAGCGAAGTGTGACATGTGGGGCCAGACTCGGTGTCGGCAGGGTCAGGCTGCGCTCCTTGGCACAGGTGCTGAGCACCGGGGCTGGGCCCAGCTCTGCCGCTGGCATGTGCGGGCAGGAGCGGGCAGGCCCCGGTGCCAGGCAGGGCTGGCAGCCAGCTGGCATGGCAGGGAGGCTGCGGGCTCTGTGAGCAGCGGGCACCACCCTGGAGCTGGTGAGGGGCGACGGGGGGACAGGCCGAGGTCAACCCTTCTGCCATTCACCCGCTGTGATGAGCCACCCACAGCACTTCACCATGCTGGGTGTCCCCAGGGGAATGGCTCCTTCCCAAGCAGCAGCCTGGCTGCTGGGGACCCCAGCACTGGGGACAAGGAATGGGCAGGAGTTGATGAAGGTGACAAGGAGCTGGTTAGGGGACACAGCGAGAAGTTTTGGGCTGAGGCCAAGGGCACTCTCAGCACTCCAGTGTCTCACCCTGCTGTGCCTCCTTTGACACAGCCCCCAGAGCAGCTCAGCACCCTAATTTTTCCCTACACAGATAATGTGGGTGCTCCACAGTAGCCCCACAGTGGGATGAACCAGGCCCCGATCATCTCCACGGCCCCAGCTCCAGGTGCTGGCTCCGTGCCCAAAGCAGTGCCAAACCCACCCTTGGCGCCGCCCCAGCCCCTGAGGAAAGAGGATGCTGCAGGCTCCTGGCTGCTCCCAAAACAGTCACAGAGGAAAAACATGTGCAGGAGCACACATGTGAGGAAGAGGAGGATTTGGGGGGTTGATAGCACCCCGTTTGCCCAGGCCCCGGGCACTGGGGCGTCCGTCAGCACATGGAGCCTGGGAATGTCGGTGGCTGAGTTGACTTTGGCTGGGGCCTGCTCCCGCCTCGCCCAGCCCATGGCGGCATTTCCCAGCGCCACCCCCCGCAGCCTGGAGGGGATCCAACCCCCCATGTCACTGCCCCGGCACCCCTGGGCATCGGGGGGTGACGGGCACAGGCAGCAGGATGGGGGGATCACCGCACAGCACCTCAGGCTCACCCATCGCCCCCTCCCCAGAGGGCTCAGCTCCCCTTTCCCCAGCACTGGGGGCAGGTGGGGGCCGGGGCCAGATCCGTGCCTGCCTTGGCCACGTCCCCAGCTTTTCAGCTTAGTGCTCAAATCAGCTTGTGAGGTGCCGGCTGCTTAGCACCCAAATCCCCAGCCAGGGCTAAAAATAGCCCCCGAGGCCCGGCGGGTGGCAGCTGGCACCGCTCAGCACTGCCTTGGCACCGCCATGGAGGAGCCCTAGAAATGCCTCTGCTGGAGTGGGGCAGGGACAGGGACCAGGAGGCAGGAGCTGGCCCCATCCCTCAGCTGGGCGCTTTTGCGCACCAAGGACTCAAGGCTTCTGTCCCAGGGACAAAAGAGGTGTCAGAGGGGAAGGTGACCCAGTATGCCACCAGTTCCTTCCACTGGCATGACTGGGAGTGCTGCCAGGCATAGTAGCCTTGCAAGCGGGGCTTTTTCCCGCTGGCAGATTCTCTGCAGTAATCCCGGATGGAGTTTGGGGGAACGCTTTAATATCCTCATGCTCCCTCTGTGACATGGGCACTGTCCGCACCACCAGCCACCTTTGTCCCTGGCACAGCCCCAGTGCCCAGCCAGCGTGGGATGAGCTTGTGCAGCTTCAGCCCCGAGGGGAGGAATTTGGAAGTGCTGCTGCTGGGACCCTTTGGCTGGAGGGAGCAGGAGTTTGTGGCCGTCTCCTCTGCAACAGTGGCCACCACCATTGGAGGAGGAAAGCTGAACTCAGGAAGCCTCAAGCTGTGTCCCTGCAGCCACCGGCTGTTCAGCGAGAGTTGTCACCTGCCCTTGCATTGGGCAGAGGGTACCACCTGCACGCCTGGGGGACAGGGAGGGGAACAGAGTGCTCCTGAGCTCCCTCCGGCAGCCCCCGGCGGCCTGGGCCTTGCCGTGCCTATCTGCAGCACGCTCGGAACATCGCCGGAGTCGTCACCGGTTTAAAAATAGCGTCTCAGCAGAGTGCAACCGCGTTCCCTAAAAGCCATGTGGTTCAAGTTAGAGGATTAATTGGAAATGCTTATTTTGATTTGCAAAGTGATTGGATTTTTCCAGGGCATTTTGAAAGGAAAAAAGTCTGAATTTAATTATCACTATTCCAAAAAGCACCATGGGACTGAGTGTTTGAGGTCGTCTCATGTTTGCTTCACACCCCGCTCCAAAATGCAGGCAGGCTGCGGGGACGTGGTGGGACGTGGTGAGGGTGTCCTGCTGTGTCCCACTCCCGCTGTCAGGCCGGTCCCGGCTCCTGGCCATTCCCAGCTCCCAGCCATTCCGGACGCGAGGGAGTCAGAATGACCAGCGGCCACCGGCCGGCCCTGGCATGTGGCACCCGGCAGGATGAGAGCTCAGGGGGAACTGTGTCAGCACAGGCCAGGCCTGGTTTGAAGAGGGTTTTCTTTCACCAAGTTGCTTTGTTTTTACCAAAATGGATTTTTAACAGTAATTGCCTTTTTCTTCTTTCTCAGGGAAAACATCATTTTCAATTACATTTCTCTGGGTTTCCATTGAAAAATGAAAAGCAAATGCTCTTTCTTGCTGGCAAAATGTGGAAAAATGTCTAGGAATATTTTTGTCCAAATGAAAACAGTTTCAGTTCTTTTTCGAGATCTCTTTTTTCCTGAAAAGAAACCACAGTTGCCTTCCCAGTTATTCTAGTCAGACTGGTTTCGAGACAGACTTCCCAGTTCCAAAGCTGGAGCTGGGTTTATGGTGCTTGCGGGGCTGCTGTGGGGTGCCAGTGCTGCCGTGGCCCCTCCACAGCTGATGGAAGGATGGGGCAGGAGCAGAGCACCCTGCACCAGCACCTTGGCAGGTCTGGGATGCACCAGGCTGGAGAGACCCACGCTCTGTGCAGGAGGCTGGGGCTGCAGGGATTTGGGAATGTGACCTGAAACCCACATTTCTGAGACACTTTGGAGCCCAGGGATTGCACTGCATTCCCCATAGCCCTACTCCCATCTTAGAGTCAGACACAGGTGCAGCATGGGAGTGCCCGGGGGGTGTCGGGGGTGTTTGGGGTGTCAGGGGTATCCAGAGCCCAGGGCAGGGCTGGGATTTGGGACTCAGTTTGGCACATGCTGGACACAGCAGAGTACCCAGAAGGGCCTGCTCACACCCAAAACTCCCCTGGATTCAGAAATGGTGCCTCCATTCTTCCAAAATACCCTTCATTTGGAGGCTCTTTCTGCCTTGAAGTTCCCCCTGACAGGTCTGGCCTCAAGAGCTGGCTGGGATGCAGGGCACACACGGACGCAGGATGCCCCACGATGGAGGCTCCGGCTCCAGGAACAATTGGCTCCACACGCCCCACAGTCCTGCCAGGCCGGAGGAAGGGGAATACAGAAATCAGTGTTCAACATTATCACTGGGCTGAGATTTGGCTCGGCTTCCTGGCCCGTGACGCCGCCTTCCCCCTCCTCCCCGCTCTGGGAGCACGGCCAGGATGGCCGGGCAGGTGGGAGTGCCAGCGCGGGCATTTTGGTGAGAGCCTGCGGGTCCCCTTGGCTCAGCGCTGCCAGGTGCCCTCCTGCACACCTGGGTTGGGCACCTTCCTTCCCCACCACCCCCTCTGCTCAGCCAGGGATGCTCCTTGCACAGAGGTCACCCACGTCCCAATGTGCCGTGGGAGCCAGGAGCAGCGTGAAGATGCCCTGTCTCTGCCATTGCAACAGCCTTCGCCCCAAAAGACCCCCAAATGTTGATTTTAAAAGATTCAGCATGCAGCAGGAAAATCCTCCCCCATGGGTCTGATTTGGTCCGGCAAGTAAGGAGCTGTGCCTCAGTTTCCCCACTTGGACACGGCGGGACCTGGTGCTTCTCCTGCAGCTCCATGGGAATGGGACAGCAGGGAGAGATCCTGCCTTGGGCCCCGGGAGGCAGCCTGGGGTGAGGACCACAGATCCCCCCTCTTCACCCCAAAACAGCTGGAGGGTTGGGCTGAGCCCCAAGGCAGCGTTTGGGGGCAGCAGCTGGGAGGCTTCAGCCGCAGCCGCGCGGGAGAAGGAGCAGCCCCGGCTGCAGCCGGCGGAGGATGTTTGCTCCCGCTGTCACGTGCCTCCAGCACATATTTAGACACCGGAGCAAGCCAGCCCCGGTGACAAACATGGTGCCATTGGGTAAACACAGCCCCCCGGAGGCGATGCACCCGGGGCCACCGTAGGGAGAGACCCAAGAAACCAGAAAAAGTGGTACATAAGGAAAAGAGAAAAGAGAAAAACGAGAAAAAGAGAAGAAGAAAAGAGAAAAAGGAGAAAAGAGAAAAAGGAGGAAAGAAAAAAAAAAAAGAGAAAAAAGAGAAAAAGAAGAAAAGAGAAAAGAAAAAAAAGAAAAAAGTAAAAAGAAAAAAGTAAAAAGAAAAAAGTAAAAAGAGAAGAAGGAAAGGAAAGGAAAGGAAAGGAAAGGAAAGGAAAGGAAAGGAAAGGAAAGGAAAGGAAAGGAAAGGAAAGGAAAGGAAAGGAAAGGAAAGGAAAGGAAAGGAGCGAGAATAAAAGGGGGGAAAGAAGAATAAAAAGAAAGGGGGAAAGTAAAAAAAAACAACAAAAGGCAAGAAAAAGGAAAATGAAAGGCAAAAAAGCTAAATGAAAGGCAAAAAAAAGGAAAAATAAAGAGGGGGAAAAAAAAATAAAAGGCAAAAAGAGCCAAGCAATTGTCTTTAAAAAAATATTTTTCTCCCGGCTCGCTGCAGAGTGGCTGGGCGAAACGCCGGGAGCCAAACGCCCTGTTTTCCTTGTTTCCTATTAAAAAAAAAAAAAAAAAAAAAAAAAGCACCACCCAGCAGCCCAAAGCGGGGATACAAAGTCCACTTGTGGCCCTGCGCTGCACCCTCGGCCCGGGCGGCAGCTGGGTGCTGGCGCAGGGCGCCTGGCACACAATGGGGGCTGTTGTTGCTGGAGCGGGAGCTGGCGGCAGTTCAGGGCTGGGCAGAGCATGTGCCGGCGTCCAAGAGCTGGCGTGGCTGGTGTTAACTCTCCAGGCCCTGCTCCGAGTGCCCCAGCGCGAAACAGGCAGGGAACACATCCAAACACACCGAATTCCCTCGCCCTGGCATGGGGCAGGGTGGGGAAACTGAGGTGTTTGTCCCCACATAGATTGTTAGTGCCCCCAGCCCCTGGCCCTGCGGTAATTTGGGATTTGTGAGCCAAGGCCGGACAAGGACCATGAAACAGCCCCTGTACCCCCTTCCCAGGGCTATCCAAGGCTCTCCACCCTGCAGAGGGTGCCTGGCCCTGACCCCACGGGGTCTCATAGCATCCACTGCCTGCTGGGCACCCGCCCCCAGGGCAATGCCTGGCCTTGGGGCACCCCCCCGAGTGCCATCACATCCCCCAGGGAGCCTCCGGCTGGTTACAGCATCCCTCGGTGCAGGCTCCACGTGCCCAGGTCGGTGCATGCCAGGACACCACGGCGTGCTGCTGGTTCTGGGGGTTCCCTGCCACCACCCTGGGGTGCTGCAGAGGGGGTGACCCTGCAAACCCCATGTTCAGACAAAACATCCCATCTCCTGCCGCAGCTCAATGCCCCATGCTAAGCACTTGGGCCACGTGCCCCCCCGAGCCCGAGATCCTTCCGCTGCAGGTGGGGGCTGCTGCCCCCCCACCAGTGCCTCACGCAGCCCCCCCAATCACAAACCCCATTTTCCCTCCCTGCTCTGCCGAGCTGCCTGGTCTTGCTAATAAAAAAAATAATAAGGACATGGAAAATTCTATAATATCCCTTTCCAGCTTCTTGGATTTGGCTTTCGTTAATTCGAAGCAGACCTTGGGGGGGGCAGAAGGGGGGAATCAAATCAAACCAGAATCACGGCACGGAAAGCCAGTTTTCACAAAAAAAGACCCAAGCCAGCAACCCCAACATTTGAATGCAGCAGGAAAGGGAAAAGAAGTTTAGTATGTGCTTAAAAACAAACGAGCAGTGGTATCATTTTTAATTAGGAGCCTATTTCCAAAGCCCTTATTACTTACAGTACGCTCAGCATCCGAGTAATTTTCCTCTCTCGTAAAATCGTGTCAGGGAAGGGGGAAAAGGAGGGAAAATGAGGGAAAGCAAGGAGGGACGACAAGGAGGGAAAGCGAGGAGGGAAAGCAAGCAGGGAAGGCGAGGAGGGAAAGCGAGCCCTTTGTGCAGCCGAGAGCTCAGCGAGGCGAACGTCCATGCCAATTTGTCTGCAGTAATTGGTTTAGCTGCAGACAGAGGCTGGCAACGGAGTCTGCAAGTTGCCAAACTTTTATCGGGAAAGGGACCCTTCACCTAATATCTCTTTTGGGTATTACCCCCATTTATGTTGCTCCAGGACACATCGCTGTGTGCCGGCACAATTGGAAGCTCCTTCTGGAAAACCAATATAATAATTCTTTGCCATTACCCTCAAACTTTCTTCTTGCAAATTCCAGCCCAGTTTTCATCCTCTGGCAAACAAAATCCTCAGAGAAACCATTTCCTACCACAGCAAAGGCCTCATCTAAGGGCTGCTGGAGGGTCCGAGGCCAGCTCTGGGCTCCAGGGCTGTGCTAGGAGTGTGAACCCCACACCTGGCCCCGGTGCTGAACTGGTGCAACGGGGCAATGGTGGTTTTCCACGGCTGCTGCCGAGGCGTTTGCCCCGGCATTGCCCTGGGGCGCTGGGCCCGGCACACACCGTGGGAAGGGGGCTGGGCTGGGGCCGAGCCAGAGGTGTTGGATCCGGCGGCGGGAGCAGGTACCTCGTTACCTCCCCGCGCTTCTGTTTGCTTTGGCAACTGATTAAAATTCCCCCAGGATTCCTTCCCACTTCTGTTGGGGCTCCAAAACACCGCTACTGGCTGCTCTTGCCCTCCCCAGGCCGAGCTCCTGGGGACTGAATCCCCCAGGGGACAGGGTGCCAGCTGGGTCCCCAAAACACTCACCGTGCTCGCCGCACCCACTGCCTGCCACTTTCACTTTCAGCTCCCCAAAGCTTCCCTGCTTCTCCACCCCCCCCCCTCCAGCAAAGCCATATTTGGGGGGATTTTTGTCCTCCTCTCACCTCTGGGCGCTGCTCCCCTCGGCACACAAACATTTTGGGGGAACCCCCCTGGCACTGGGGCGCTGCTGGGCTCGGTATGGTGAGTCGGAGCCACATCCCTGTGCCGAGGATATCACCAGGGTCATGGCACTGAGGTGCTCCCGCTCCCAAAACTGAGCTGCAGGGGCCGAGGGGCTGCCATGGCAGTGTGACCGTGACATGGGGATAGTGGCAGGGCCCTCCTTTGCCAGCTATGTCTGCGAGGAGGAGACAAAAACCAAACCGGGATTCACTCACTCCAAACAAAGAGCAAGGGCCATATTCCTCCCCATTCCTCCCACTCCAGAAATTTCCCCAAATTCCCCAACACCAACACGACAAACCAGCCCTGGGAGAGTGGCCAGATTTGATTTTTGTCTTTTTGTGGACAAAAAAAAAACCCTAAAAAACCAAACAAACAAACCAAAAAAAAAAAAAAAAAAGAAGAAGAAAGAAAAAAATGAGTGAGGAAACGTTTCCTGGTTGCATTTGGGGTTTGGTTGTTGTTGGGAGCTTTTTTTTTTTTGAGTGAAATTTCAGTGCTTGCAAGAATTCCTGGTGCCTCCATCCACACATGGCTGCGAACGTCCTGGTCCAGGCCCCCAGCATAGGGAGGGCAGCAGCTCCATGGGCCCATAGGGGTGTTTGAAGCTATTTGGCAAGCCCCCCAAAGCCCCTTTTTGATGTAAACCCAAGTTTTAGGGTCATTTTGGGGGAGATTTGCTCCGGTGAGGTCACGGTTCCCTGTGCCGCGCTGTGTGAGAGCAGGGGAAGGGCTACATGAGCTCTTTGAGGGCTGGCTTCCAACAAATCCGGGGGGAAAAGGTGATGTTTGAGCCAATGGAAAAAATACAGACTGGGGGGAAAAACTGGGGATTCATATTATTTTTTTTTACATCTAACTTGCAGCCAAAAAAACAATAAAAAGCCACAGCAAAAATCCTAAAACCCCTTGAAATTCCTGCAGAATAATTCCCTGAAATCTGCTAGCAATTTTTAAACTAAAATCCCCCCCTTGTCAGCAACAATTTCACTAGTTAAAAACCTGCTTTAGAAAGAAAGAGAAAAGGGGGGGAAAAAAAAATCTCTTTTCATTGCACGTTTTGGCTTTGAATCGAGCCAGGCCAGACCTCTGCCTGTTTGGGACCCAGGCCAAGAGCCATATGCAGGAATAAAGTAAATAAATTCTGGTCAAAACCAGAATATTCTCCTTAAAAGTTATTTTAAAAGCAAAGAAAGGCAGCAACAAAACTATCCCAACATGGATTATTTCCCTTTCTCTCCCTCTTTCCAGACAGGGACGTGGCTCAGCCGTGCTGTTGTGCCCAGTAGAATGGGACCTTGAAAAAAGCCCTGCAAAACTGCTAAAAATGAGCCCCAAAAAAGGGTTAATGAGGCTAGGGGATGTTTTCCCGTGGTGATGGGGGGGCATCCAGTCCTGTGCTGCTCCATGGGTATCTGCACCCCCTTGTCTGAGCCCAAAAGTTGGCATCGAGGTGTCTTAGCAGCACAAATCATCCATGAAATGCCCTTTAGAAATAAAATCCAGCTTTGAGGGGGGGGGCCCACAACTTTCCACTTGTTCCAAGCACTGGTTTTATAGATGAGGGGTCGTGAGCTCATAAACAGGCCAGGATAAAAACCCAAGGAACGAACAAAGGGCCTGATCCAGCCACTCCCTAGAATCAGGATAACTCAGCTTCCACCTCCAGGCTTTAATCCTTATGAACAAACCACTTGGAGAAACAGAACTGCGCCCCAAATCCACCCCACACTTTTTGTTTTATTTGAGGCAGCAGGGATGGCCTGCATGGGAAAATTAAATTGGGTTTGGATTCCACCTCCATCCTCAAAACACCGTTTACAGGCAGCCTGGAAACACACAAAAAAAATTAGGATTTTTGTATTTTTAGTGTTTTTGTGCCTGGGGGTTACGCTAGGAATTGAGGTTCAGGCTGAGGGGGCTGCAGTGAGCAGCGGGGCGTGGGGACACTTGCCGCAGGGTCTGGTGGCAGCTCTCGGGCCCCACAGCCCACGGCACCCCAAACCCTGCAGCACCCCCGGGGCCGAGTGACCCCCGGATCAGGGATCAGGATTCGGGGTGCCCTTTGCTCTGCCCCCGGCCCTGCCAGTGCCAGGGGACAGGTGCCACTCACTGCATTGGAATTATTTCCACCCTCAGCCAGTGCTGTTAGGGTTCCTGCAGGATGATCCCCGCTGACAGAGGAGAAATGGGATGATTTTGGGGGGACAGACTGCAGGATGAATTTTGGGGGGACACAAGGTGAGTCCCCGGGCCACTGGAAACCTACAGGGATGTCTCAAAAGCAAGGCCAGCAGCCCCAGCTTTGAATCACCCAGGAAATACTTTTAATAGCATTACGAAAATAAATAACCACGGCAGTTGTTTATTTATTATAAATAAATGTAAACAATTATTTATA
>WAAG01050048.1:256-11390 GCA_013390105.1 Tichodroma muraria | reverse complement strand
AACAAGGGAGATAGTATAGAGGGAAAAAAAGTCTCTCTTTTTATGTGATATAAAGTCTTTAAAAATGTACCACAAGCCCTTACATGCTTGAAATGGCTGGAAAAGATACTGGTCAGCTGTTACTTGTCTCAGATATGGGTTGTGGCAGCCAACTTCTGGTTAAATCCTTATTCAAAAGCCAGTGGGAACCTGCACCATTTCTCTCCATTCAAACTAATTGATTTTCACATTTGTATCTAATTGCAAGCCATAAACCCCACAGAAATATGGAGAATATTCTATAATTCTGTGGCCAGTTTTGGCTTTGAAGAAACAAATTGGTTTTTCTACTCACTCAATAGACTCATAGGCAATTATTTTCCCATTCTGCTTGCTGTAGTCACTTCTCTCTACTGACTGCTAAAAACTCAAGAGTACCAAAATGTTTACTAGTACTGTTTAAGAAAACCCATAATAAACATAGGCTTGAAGCTTAGGAGACCAGATCAACCAGGGGAAATCTGAAAGCTTAATTTAATTCTGTAGCTTTGGCTTGTCCTAAATTCGTAACAACAGCTAGGCTATGTTTCTGACTGTGATTCATGTTTTGCCAGATGGGTACAAGCCATCATCTGCCAAAAGCACAGCATGTTTCATTATGAAATACAGTCCACAGTAGCATGTCAAAATGCTTCTGACTGAAAAAACAGACAAGGCCGTGTCTGAGATTTATGCAACCTTTGCACTTCGCATTATCTGTTTAGATCAATGTAAGTGCTGCAAGGGATCAAATGGATCATTTCCATTTGAATATTAGGAAAGAAATATTTAGATTAACACCAAGAGATTATTCTGTTTGTAGGCATGTACTGGTATCTCCTAGTAGAAATCTGTGCATACTTACAGGCCAGGAAAGGGATTTCCTTACATTGTGTTTGGCTGGTGATGCTTGTTCAACAGCATACAGAAGCTGTTGCTTTCTAGTGTTGTTAATCCATGGAACTAAGTTATTCACAGATAAAAAGATTTAAAGAGGTATTATAGGCATCATCTTTATAGTGGCCCAGAGAATGGAATTCACTGTTGTCCAGTGTATTGTTACAGAACTGTGCAAAATAATTTCGATAACAAAACTGGCTGTAAATTGTACCTCTCTGTAAACTCTAGTCATTCTACTCAGCTTGCTCAGCAGTTCCTTTTCTTAACTGGATTTTGGCAAAGAAATTTCATCAAGTTCATCTACAGTAATTTGCAGTCAGCAACAAACAAACCAAACCCAATCTCTTTGCATTTCTCTTTGTGAATCTAATCAGAACGTAAGTCTATTCCCTGAACCAATGAGGCTGTTCAGTAACTCAGAAGATGGGTTGGATCTGTTGTATTCAATCTCTCCCTAGTGGAGCTTTGCATGAAAACATCTGTCATTTCATTTCACATAATTTACATCAATGAAACATGGAGATGCCAACAGTTGTTCCATATTTTTTGTCACTGCAGCAGATTCATAAGGTGTTGCTTTCCTTCAATATCATTATTAGAAAAAAAATTATGTGAGAAATGAGGTAGAAGTTCAGCACTCAAATTTTGGATGTTGCATTTTCAAACTTTTCTCAGAAGAGCCCATCTAAGATAGGAAGATTTGTGGCAAGAATGAATCCTAAACATGTACCTGCATTTCTTCCCTTGAAGTTCTTCCTCAATTCTATTTGGGCTCAGCTACCATAATGTATATTAGAGTTTCTCTGGAAAAGCAAATGAGCAATCATTTTTGGAAGATAGAAGTGACAGTAGATATTTTCACTGTGATTATGAAGAGGCATGAGATTCAAATTGACTGGAACACTGTATTTGGCATAGTCTCTCATATTAGAACAACTGCTCTCCTAAATACTATCCTTTCTGCTTCTCTTTATGCTTTGTTGGGGAAATAAAATACAGTATGAACAGCCCATAACAACACCTATGGGAAATGTTTCAACTGGTTGCCACATCCAAGCAGAGGTTCCTAGCCCCTTCATTACTACCTTTTTATTCACGGTTATTTCTTTTCTGAATGCACAGCTAGAATTCTGTCCTCTGTAGCACAAGGCTTAGATTGTGGTGAAGCAGTTCCTTTCCCTCATAAATTTTGGTCTCCACCTGAAGATTACTCCATGGTTTCCTGAATTGCATGGAGTAATGGAAGCAAATTTAGGTTTCTTTGGAACTGGTTTACTAGCTGACCCTGTGTGGAAAGTGAACAGCAAAATAGTGTCTTTTTGTCAGGGTCAAGCAAAACTTGTGCAATGGTTTATAGAGAGATTGCTCAATGGTACATTGTCTAAAAGGTGCCTGGGAGACATGTAAGTTACATTGATTGGATTTGGCCTTGATTCCTTCTTATTTTTTGTAACACTAGTGACTATTACTGCCATGAAGCTGTGATGGTGTTGAATTAAGCAAGCGGTGGTTTACTCTAGGGCCAAGCAGGCTGCCAGTGTTTCTAGTTCAATATATATTCTTTGCTGTATTCAGAGGAATGTGTAATGAAAATCAGTGTTAGTTACAAGCTGTCTACAGTGAAGAATGGAAAATACTGTGGTAGAGTGTCAGCTTACTGCAGAGAAGGGCTACAGCATGACACAATCGAATATCAAACGCATTACAGATCCATTTTAATTTGTCTGTCTTATCAGTACTTAATCTCTAGCATTGTAACAAAAAAGAGTGTGAAAGAGAGGAGCTAACTTTCTTTTCTTTAATATAACAATAAAAGGCTGTCCATGGCTTAGATGGGTGCATTTATCACTGGATTAAAAACTATCTGGATGGATAGGTCCAAAGAATGGTGGTGAATGGAATCATATTCAGTTAGGGGTCAGTGATCAGTGGTTTTCTTCAAGACTCAATATTGGGGCCAGTCCTGTTCAATATCTCCATCAGTGATCTGGATGTGGGGATTGAGTGCACCCTCAGTCAGTAACAGGTAACACCAAATTGGGTGGGAATGCTGATCTGTTAGAGGGTAGGAAGGCTCTGCAGAGGGATCTGCACAGGCTGGATCAGTGGGCCAAGGCCAATCGTATGAGGCTCAACAAAGCAAAGTGCCAGGTCCTGCACTGGGGTCACAACAACCCCATACACTGCCTCAGGCTGGGGAAGAAACCTGCCCTGTGAAAAAACCTGGGGCTGCTGGTCAACAGCTGCCTGAACATGAGTCTGCGTGTACCCAGGTAGCCAAGAAGGCCAATGGCATCCTGGCCTCTATCAGCAACAGTGTGACCAGCAGATCAAGGGAAAGGATTGTCCCCTCTGTACTGGGCTCTGGTAAGGTCACAGCTTGAATCCTGTGCTCAGTTTTGGGCCCCTCACTACAAGACAGACATTGAGGTGCCAGAGCGTGTTCAGAGAAGGGCAATGAAGCTGGTGAAGGGTCTGGAGCACAAGTCTGATGAGGAGCAGCTGAGAGCTGGGGTTATTTAGCCTGGAAAATGGGAAGCTCAGAGGAGACATTATCACTCCCTACAACTTTGTGAAAGGAAATTACAATGAGGTTGGGGTCAGTCTCTTCTCCCCAGTAATAATTAGTAGGACAAGAGGAACTGGCTTCAAGTTGCACTAGGGGAAGTTTAGATGGGATATTTGGAAAAATTTCTTCACTGGAAGGGTTGTCAAGCACTGGAATGGGCTGCCCAGGGAAGTGTCTGAGTCACCATTCTTTGAGGCACCTAAAGGATGTGTAGCTGTGCTGCTCAGGGAGATGGTTTAATGGTGGACTTGGCAGTCTTAGGTAAGTGACTGGACTCAGTGACCTAGATGGCCTTTTCCAACCTAAACAATTCTACAATTGTATAATTCTAAGGTAAATCAGAGGATGGAAAGGCAGCCAGCAACTATGGACTTAAGAAACAATGTTAGGGAACGACTCCATGGAACTGGCTGGTGTTTGCATGTGGTCCTGGTGAAAACAGTTTCCATATAATCATCTGATTGGACATTCTTGCTGCTTTCCACTGCATTGTTCTTCAGATAAATTGGACTGGCTTGTAATCTTTTGTCATAAGAAGGGTTTGGAAGTTCTGCCATTGATTCCCTATAGCCATACAGGAGTGCTTTTAAGTTTCTCCTTCTAGAGCAGAAAGACTGGGTTTGTCCTGTTGATCTGTCTCCAAATTTTTAATCTTCTCTGCTCCAGAATTTGCTCAGGTGGTGGAGGGGCTGTGTCTAACGATATGAGTGGAGTCATGTCCAGACTCAGTCTACCTGCTCATTTCCCCATACAGCTCTGCATTGCTGCACAATGTCCTTTCTGCCAACTATCTTTGGGGCAATGGCACAAGTCCTGAGCTCTTCTTTGTAACACCTTTCCTAGCTCAGTACTCAAGATAAACACCATACTGAATATATAGATTTTTATTTTTTTTTTTTGCAGATTCTGTAAGAAAGTGAGAGTCAAGCTGGATTTTTTTGTTTGAAACAACAGTAAATCATTGGATTATTTCCCAATAATGGAATTATTGGATTATTTCTCTTTAGGAATAAAAATGACTTAAAAAGCAATAGAATTTTCTAGCATGTCAGAATTATAATTACTGCAACAAAACCAGGCCTTACTTACCTCTAATCCATCCTATGTCTACCAAATGTAATTTGAATTTTAGGTGCTGATTCTGGCCATCTGTACTGTGGGCAGAACAAGATGAGCCTAGGGTTGTATATTGAGATGACTGAAAGGTGCAAAGTAAACAATATCAAAAATGAAAAAGAAGCCTGGAACTTTGAATAGGCTCCTGGGATCTGACTCATGCTTTCTGCTTGTCAGTGGCCTTTTACATTAGCCTAAATATGTGATATGAATATTCATGAGCAATCCTCATGAAACATGCCACACAGCTTTTCAGCTGTGCTTGTAGATTCTCCACCTGGTTCCTTAAAAATGCTGTTGGTGTGCTGTTAAATTGTAGGTTATTTTATTCATTATGATGGATTGAATGTAGTGTTTCAAGATATAATAATCAAGATATTTTTCTTTTCTTATGCACCTGTACTTGCCTTCCAGAAATCATTCCTTTGAAGTCTTAGAGAATTTCAGTGGAGATTTTTAACAAAAGCTTGACTTTTAAGCACATGAAAAATTACTAATTCTTTAACGAGACTCAACATAAGACTACTTATGATACAGGGAAGCATAGTGAGACTTTCTATTAATTGCTTTGGATTTCTACTGTACAGTGAGATGGACAACAGCCATTCGCTCCTAACAGGAATATTCTTTTTTACAATGGAAAAGAAAACCTTGGTCTTTTTTGCAGCTCATTGTGCTGTGCTTCCTTGGGTTCTCACTTGGTCTCCCTTTTACAGTTCTTTTCATATCTATATTGCCAGAATGTTACTGTCCTCTAAACCACTTTATAATGGGACTGGTGACTGCCTGTGCTGGATCAATTCTTTGTCAACAGCTGGTAGTGCCTCCTTTGGGATTATATGGGTGATCACTACTGTGAGATGATCTTTCATTAGTGTTTAATCCCAGAAAGAACAAGATCTGTTCCTTGGCTTCCCCTCAGTTAAAAAAATCTCCTGTATTCCCCTTTTGTTTTTGTAGCCATTGGGTTTTATTTTGCCTGGAATTCATGATTCTGTATTAGGATTTCATAAAGAGCCTACTTTGAGTTAATTGAAGCTGCTAGAGCACATCAAATGATTCAAAGATCACCCATTGTGAAGTACGTGATATGTATAATGTTTTTTATTATCATGTATTCCTTGCAGGTACAGGACACTGGATATTCTCCTGTTTTCTGCAGTTATGGAGGATTTAAGCCCTCATGGAGCTTGGATCTGCTCTTCGCATCTTTCGCACAGTTCACTCTAGCCCCTGGCAACATGCACTGCTCAGAATTACATCTGAACAGAGAATTTCATGTCTTCAAAGTTCAATATCTCAGTCCTTTGACTTAATTTTTGTTACAAGTAAGACCTAAAGCTCCCACTACCTGTGTTCTTTGTCAGCTGCAATTTAATTGTCCTTTCACTGAGGCAGAAGACAGTGCTGTCAAGATCACTTATGATATGTACCAAAGTGTTGACTAACCAAACCTGGTACTTAGAGATGCTGAAAATATCCCTTGCTTTCCACATCCAGATTTTAATCTTTTTAACTCTGGAGTAATTAAGGTACAATTGTGATTCTGAGAAGTAGGATTGTAAGCTGTTTTTAAGTTTAGTTACAATTGAAGACAATCCAAACAGATATTTCCGGATAGCAATATTGCATCAAATCTCAAGTTAAACCAAGTACCGGTTTTACTAACCAAAAAAGGGAGAGGGGGAACAGAAGGAGAGAAAAAAATATCCAGTTATTTTCTGTGAAAATATTATATTAAACTAAAAAATAAAAAGATTCAATTTTGTGAGCTTCACCAAAGTGCAGAAAAATACCATGTACTTATTTAAATGATTAAAGTTAATGCAAGCGTGTAAGGTACAGGCCACACAAGAACCAATAATGCTATTTTTCATAGCAGCATAGTTCCTGGACTGTTTTTGACCCACAAGGCAGGAATGGAATTCAATCCAAAGAAATAAAAAATTACAAAGATAACATAGTAAGTATTTAGCATATTTATAGCTGTCTGCTTTGGAAAGAAAGTAGTTTTATTTGTGTCCAAAGCTTTAACATGTAAGTCTGTGCTGAAGAATGATGGCACCATCCTAAGAGATCTGCTCTTTGTGTTCAAATTCAGATTACCTGACTTCTGAGATGACTTATTAATGGGTTTTGATGGTATTCATCAGGCATTAAAAAGACATGATTAATTTAGTGAGAGGAATTAAAAGGCAGAGGTGGCGGGGGTAGTAGGAGAATGTGGTGCCTTCTACTAAAAAAATCCGATTTTAGTTGTCTATATTTTATTTGACAATTTTGTGGGGGAGAGATGAAGCGAATCTGTGCTTAGACTTGGACTTTAAATCAGCTCAGTTACCAAGTTGCTCTGGCAGATATGGTCCATGCATATTTTAAAAATATTTAAATGGGTGTACTGGGATCCTAAAAATCAGCTACAGCAATTTAGTCCCTAAATAGAGACTCTGAAGCAGAGATCATGGAAGAGATTATGGAAGAGACTGAACTCTACGCACAGAGGAGCGGCAGTAACAAAGGAACACAGATCAGGTGACAGAAGTGAGCTGAAACAGGTGATGCAAATGTGCAGTTCTTACAGAACGGAAGTATCTGAAGGGAACTGGTTTTGGAGCTCATTCAGCAGGTCCTGTGTGGCGGCGCGGGTGCGGATGGTCAGCTGCCGCTGCCTCCCCGAGAGCGTCTCTGGGGTAGGAGGTGTCCGGTAGGCACACGCGCACTGCACCTTCCCAGCTGCACACGCCAGGACAGCTGGGCAGCCAGGAGAGGCGAGAGGGTCTTCTGCGTGGGGCTCCAGTAGTGACACTCAGCCCAGCACTCTACGGGTCCAGGGACAAAAGACCAAGCACAACCGCTGGTCCAGGTTTAAGTACAAGGAAGAGAGGGTGGAGCAGAGCATCAGGGTCCAATGAGCTGAGGGCACAGGGGTGGCACAAAGGCAGGGCTAAGGATAACAGCCAATAGGGAATGCCAGCATGGAACTGCTGGGGTACAGGAGTCAATGGAGAAATGAGGAGTGGAGAATACTCTGGAAAATGAACATATAAGGGTGGAAGAGGCAGGGAAGACCAACAGCCCAATGGGGGGAACAAAACTGGGGTAAATTAACATAAACCTGTAGGACACCGTAAGGGTAAACCTTTTGACTCTCCCTAATTTAAGAGGAATACCTGGAGCCTGCAGTCTACCTTTCCAGGGCAAGGCCATTGACCTTTCTCTGGTAGGCTCATGGGCCTCACAGTTCAGCATAGAGGTGTAGGTGTCCATTCCATTGCCTGTGATCCTTCAGACAATGACAGAGCAAACAGTATGTCCTTACCATGGGTTGAGAAAAAAGAAGGCAGTGTACCAAATGTGGTCAGGATTTGCATCCCATTAGAGGAAACAAGCAAACAAATAAACCTCCCAAAAAGTTTAGTTTAATCTACAGTACTGGTTTGGATTTGCTGGGATCCCAAAAGTCCATGTCTGCTAACAAGTAAGTGTTGCTTAGTCACTGGAAGACTAGGAATGGGAAAACCTGTATAGACTACTAAAAGAAGAAACACTTGCATATTTATAAAACTGGATTATGAAGTCTCTGGGTATCCCCAGTACCCTCTAATTTGACTATGCCTGGGTATCACCCTGCCTCTTTACCACCTGTGTATCTCTGGAATGACGCATAACAAGACTGCTGTGGTTGGATCCTGGCACTTTTCTGAGGCTGCTGCTGTGCACCTCACCGTGGCAGGACATGGATTGTACCTACAGCAGACTCTTGAAATCTCTGTAACGAGCATCGCACTCCTTCAGGGCAGTGGGGCTCCATCCTCGGTAAGCTGAGACTCTCCTGATCGGCTTCTGAAAAGGCTGTAGATCTGAAGTAACCTCCTTTGTTCTGCTGGTTCAGCTTAGGCACTACACAAGGCATCAGGCAGAAGCCTGTCTGGAGATGCAGCCAGAGACAGCTCAGAGTCTTAGCAATCAGGGAAGTCCATGGTTAGGTGACAGGTTCAGTGTCAAGTTGTAGCAAATCAGGATCAGGCACAGCTTGGACACAGCTCAGTCATGTCAGGAATGTGGGAATGGGTCAGAGAGGCCAGACAGGGACAGGACAGACCACTAACTGTCCTTCATAAATATCTCTTCTTACCTTCCAGAGCAAAGCTGTACTCACTGCTGGAATGTGCATTGGAATGTTCTGAATTTATTGGTTAAATTCAGTCATAATATGTGTCTCATAGCAGCCAAGAGGAGACAGGTTCTCATCCCCTCAGAATACTTATCCCTCATCAAATGTTGAAAAGCTAAGGAGAATGCAGTCCTCGTCTACCCAAGCAGCCGTGACCTTGCAGTACATTAATGTGCTGTGTTTACACCATTAATTTAGCTTTAACTGCCTTGCATTTGACTTGAATTTCCAAATTGCTTGTTTGCTTTGTGCTTCTTTGGCTCTCACTGCAATTCTGTCATTGGAGAAATGAAATAAAGTGATTAATGACATTTAAATTAATTAAAACAATCAATTAATTAAATTAATCCATTTAAATTAATTAAGTCGATTAGTAAAATGAATTCCAGGAACTCAGATTCTGCTGCCTGCTTTAGCTCTGTGTCCTTGGTACCAGGGCACATTGTGCTGGACTGTCTGATGGGTACCCAGAGGAAGTCCCCTAAGGCAGACATGGGATGTCCTGATCACCAAATGCCTGTAGACCCTGTGATGTGCCCCAAGTGCCTTGTTTAGTGTATATTTCTCAACCCCATTCTCCAGCTGCAAGAAACAACAAAGGGCTAAGGAGGCCCAGGTTTTGCTTTTTTTAATACTAAGTAGATGCTAATACTACCAAGAGTTCATTAATGCAGGTTTATTTGTTGAGTGTCTCCTGTTGTGTGGGTGTCATGGAATCTGTTCAAATGAGTCCTCATTTGTTACCAAATTTCTGCTTAGGCTTTTAGTGATCCTTTTGGTGTCAGCACAGCTCTAAGGATATTTAGTGAGTTTGAACAATACACTGCACAGTGGCTTCTGAAGGTAAGGTGATTTGAAAACATTTTGGGATCAGACTGCTTCAGTTCTAAAATAAAGAATGAAACTTTTCCTGATACTTATGTTTAAACAGAGGTGATGAATATAACAAAAAGGCTGCTTGACATAAGAGGCTGTAAATTTGTACTGAAAATATTAGGAAGTGAAAGTGCTGGAACTAGTCACTGAATTTTTGCAGAATATTAGGTGTTTGTTTGAAGATTTTGTCGTCCTAATTAGTTTTATTTGTATGTACACCCTAAATATTGTCTTATTAAGAATTTTGTGCACAGGTTAAGGTATAATCTCAGTAGTTATGGTTCAGAGCAGATGGAAAGGAGATGTTGAAAGTGAAGGAAAGAGGTAAAAAAAGATAATGTTATATCTACACCTCTGGGTCAAGGAAGTTCTAAAAGGCTGCGAGTACAGATTTCAAATTTGCAGACTAAATATAGATCTAAGATGTACTTTCTGAAGCACACAGGAATAATGTGTTCAAACATCTGGGTGTTCAAATATCCTGCCAACACATTAACACCCTGGGGCATACGGAGTCTCTCCAATTTATCTCCAAGGCGATGGTTTGAAGAGAGGATGAGTGAAGGCAGCGCTTCATTATCCCTTTAGAGACCGCTGTTTTATAATGGTACAGATGTAACTGATGATCACACGCAGAGTTTTTGAACCAAGAAGTAATCCCAGATCTTTCAAATCCCCGTCCAGAGTCCTGATCTTTTCTCGTATAGGTATTTTTTCTTGTGTTTAGGTTCTTGTACTCTGCATTCGGGTTGATATCTTATAAACGTCAGGGATTTCAAAGTACAATGTGAATATATTCCAGACAAATTCTTGAAGCATATAGCACAAAACAACAGACTTAAGTGTT
The DNA here is from genome assembly GCA_013390105.1 of Tichodroma muraria. Lineage (NCBI taxonomy): Eukaryota > Metazoa > Chordata > Aves > Passeriformes > Sittidae > Tichodroma > Tichodroma muraria. The sequence continues at coordinate 890 of WAAG01050048.1, read as the reverse complement.
TATTTTTTCCAAGAGATATACAGAATTCATATAGCATAACAGACAAGCTTGGAAAACATCAAAGAACTGAATAGAATGCAGAAGCTGCCAAAAGCCACAGACAAAGTAAGCCAGAAAGGATGGTGTGTCCTGGAGAGGTCTGAGTCTCAAAGAGAAACAGCATAATTTCTGACACAGTTTGAGTAGGAATGACGGGCATTGAAAGGAGGTGGATGCTGTTTCTCATGAGATCCTTAGAGCAATTAGAGAAAGGAGATGATCAGGAGTTGTGTTTACAGATAAAAGACAGTAAGGATGCCTAAGACTTTGAGTGTAGGATTAATTACTTGGATATTGATTTAGGTAACAAGTATGCAAAAGCTAAGGATGTATGCTTGTAAAAATACTTCTGAGTGTTGCTGCCTTAAAGAAACACATCAAAACTGGTGTAATATGCAATGATGCAATTTGGGATGCTAAAATATTAAATTAATTACAGAACCCTTTATTTTTCAATTACCTTTAACACTCAGTTTTCACTCATAAGCTGGCCAAATTCTCTTTCATGTGTAAGGACAGACCAAACACCTCAAGCTTTGTCAGAGTTCCTTGATAAACACAGACTTAACCTCCGTGTTTGTACTGCAGTGATGCG
>WAAG01050047.1:286765-304451 GCA_013390105.1 Tichodroma muraria | reverse complement strand
TACCTTCAGAGCAGAAATCAAGCATCTCAGAGGGCTGGGTGTACATCCCAAGGCAGGTTGCTTAGAAATGCACCCAAGAATAAATTTATAGCCAAGAGGGCCAAAGGCTCTTCAGCACTCTCACTTCTCCAAGAAGGTTAATTTACAGTCAGATGAGCCTTGATTTTCACTTCCTTCTAACTTTAGAAACTGCCTTTGTTTCCCCACAATATCACTTTAACTGATCAGAAATAGTNACTACCTTATGTAACTACAGGGCAAAGCTTCAGGTCCTCGTAGAAGAGGTCAAGATAATGTCTAGGTACAGAGAGGAATGTTGGGTAACACCTTTCCACAGTCTTACAGCATTAGCAGGCATCCCTTGCCTACCACATAACTGTGCCAGGGAGCAGCATTAAGCTCAAGGGAAGAAATGGAGTAAACAGACTGCAGAGAACCCAACAAACCATGCTCAGTAGCTGAGGGAATGCAGTTGGAATCAAGCCATGGAGAGCTAAGCAAGCTAATAAAAACTGCATTATAGACCAACCCTCCTCAAGGAAGTCTGCTCTATTCCTTCATTATATTTTGAAACATCACATTGTTAAAGCCTCATTTATCCTGACTCCAACCCCTCCATTCCCACAATGCCACAGAACTCAGCTGAACACACTGGAGGAACAGCTCAAAGTCCAAGCATGTCACAGCTGTTTGCTCAGCTAGAGGGTTGAGTAAGTGGGAAACATGTTCCACACACAGCAGGGAAAGCCCACCTATAACAAATCACAACATAGGTAGAACTTTATTTGACAACAGTCCAGTTCAAGCAGCTGAAAACACCTATACTGAACACGATGAAAAGCTCAGGTGCCATTTCACTGAGGTCTTTAAACACCTTGCTTACTTTGTTCCCCTGACGAGCGGCTCCTCTCCACAGGGGAGCAGAAGATTTGCAGAGTCATTCTCTCACAGCCTGTCCACAACAGATAGAAGGCTCGCACTAGAGGAGAAACATAACTCACACATGCTAGAGGAGTAACAAAACTCACACTGAAAATGAAGCAAAAACGTTTCAGGACAGAAGAACTACACACAAAGAGACGGGGGCTGACCAACACACAGCTACCACCACTGCTGAATATGCAGGTTCTCCCAGACTGCAACTAAAAGGTTGCAGACTGCAACTACAAGAGAGGTTTTGGAGCACTACAGCAGTCACCAGCAACTCAATGTGCAAAGAGCTACATTGCCTTCTCTCCCAATGAATCAGAGTGACAGGCTAGGGGTATTACAGGCTCATGTTTTAAGACATTTTGTCCTTACCTCTTACAAGGAGGCTCACTGTAAATGACTGTGCATGTGCTTATTTCACTTAGTACAACCCTTCGTATTCACATATGCTCAAGCAACAACACTTCACAGAACTGGGTGTTCCAGATAAGGGAGAGCCAGGCTTGAACCCTCTCTGCACAGATATTCCAAAGCTTTTTGGAACCTGCAGCTCTATACAAAAGCATCTTTGAGGGTGCTTTGAGGTAAGTTTAGAAGCAGGACAAGCTACTCAACAGTGAGCCTCTCACTAGCACTCAGTCATTTGTCCCTTCCTATGAGGAGCCTGTACCATACTTTTTGAGTACTCGATGCCCTGGATAGGGCTGTAGCTCAGTTACTTGCATATAAGACATAAGACACTTCAGAAAAGTTTGGTGTTTGCAGGGGCTCAACCCATATTAGCAGAGGAAGTTGTCCATGTCATTTATTTTAGCCAGACAGAACCCATGATAAGGAGAAATGAAAGCATTTCTCAACAGCAGAGAGAGTAATAGCCAACTGCACTTCTTGGTCAGACTAGAGATACAGATAAAAATCTGTTCTCTGCCAAGTCTGGCACTGCATTCCATTGCCATTACCTCTAAGAGCCCAGGCACAATGACGTTTCAAGCACCTGGTTTGTACTGAATTGCTTTGCAAAGCATTTTCAATTACTGCTGCCTGATACTGGCAGAGTAAGGCTGCAGTCAGAGATAATCTTTATTATTAAGTCAACTGAGAGAGCTGAAGGAAAGATAAGCCCTTGGGTGTAGAAGCCTTCCTAGAGCCAGGAGAGGTGAAGACTGCTGCCCCACAGGGTACCACCACTGCCACCCATATATGCTGGGCAAAGTGGGACTTTGCTTCTCCACAAGAAGGACAGTGTGCCCTTGAACACTGAAATTAAACCAATCAGCTGAGTTTAATCGGATGTTTAACTGCATATAAGCTTAAACTTTCTAAGATATATAGGCAGAAGAAGAGCAAATACTTACACAGAAGATCAATTGATCTATAGCACATTAAGAACAGCAATTCAGAGCTGTAACACATCATGAAACGTACTCTTCCAGAGAAACTCAGAAGCGTAGATGAAGTACTAACAACGTACAATCTTTTAGGCTTTCGCTGAAAAGCCCAAGTGTCAGGCTGGTCTTTGCACGTTTCAGTAGGAATTACAAGCACCCAAGAACCCAGCATTTACACTCCTACCAAAGCCTGAAAAATCCTGTTCTTTATCAGCTTAATCCACATTCTGGTACTGCCAGAGTTGGCAGTGTGAAAGTCTGGATGAACAGGCAAAAGATATGGAAGAAGAAAGGTAACAGGACAACGTAAATCCAGTAGCACCCAGGCAATTCACTGCTCTAAAGTAACTGTTTCCTATTCTACACCAAATCCCATCTGGAGTATAGCTGGAACTTAGATTCAGAAAACATCTTCATATGCCTGTGTCAAGGTCAAAGGGTGTTTTTTTGTCATCTTTCCTTCCCAGTGCCACATCCCTGAACAACTCTTTCAATGTGTTAATCTCTGAGCTTGCACATGACAAGTTTAATAAAAGCAGCTTTATGAAACACTAAGAGTTTAAGCCACTATTTGCTTCCTGAACAGAGAAATACAGCTTTTATGGGAAAAGTAGAACAAGTTAACTTTTAAGTTTAATTTCTTCAGAAACAGTTCTGCAAGATATAAGGTTTTATCCACAACCTCCACATCCTTTCTACACCTAAAGAAGACAGTCTGACACAATCTTAGGTCAGCCTCATCTTTTGTGTAGCTAATTCACTCAGTAACACAGAGGACATCCCATACAAAAGCAACTATTTTTAAGCATAAGACAGGAGAATGGAAGAACTCAAACATTAGCTTTTATGTCTCTTTTCATATCCTTCCTGATCTTACTCTTGACTTTGAGACCAAAGTAAGTGATGTCTAGAATAAGAAGAACGCCTGCATGCCCACTAATCTAAGAACAGCTAAGAGAAGCTACTGAAACTTCTCCTGTGATACGAGAACTAAGCAAGCACCTCAGAGAGAAGGTGACACATGAAAGATAAGTCAGCAACCCAAGACTACTTGTCAATAACAAAACTCCCTGCACAGGAAATACACATTATCAAAGAAAGTCTGAAAATGAGATACCACAAATGCAGACAACTGAACTGAGCGTCCTGTGGATGCCATATCAGCAGGGACTAGAACACGTCAACCTAAGCAATATTATGAACATGGCTGAGCATGATAATAATTGATAAATAAGGCATGTAAGATGAACACACTGTACCAGTGAGGCGACTAATAAGCCAGGAACATTTGTTACAGAAGGACGCACCAGCGCTGTAGAAGGCCAAAAATCAATCTCAGACGCTGACAGGAATCTTTAATGCTTGCCAGACCAGCGACAATTGTTCATCAACAATAAGAGGAAGCTACTATGAATTCTCTGAGGGAACCTACATGAGAATGCAAGTACAGAATGCAATCCTTCCAGGTATAACTGCATGAATAAAGCTGCTCCTGACATACCTCTGCAAACAAGTTCGCATCAGGTGAGCAATCTCAGCAGCTGCAACTCATCAGTTGTACTAGACATATCGACACATCCTGTGCTGGAGGAGATTGACAACTTACACCTGAAGGTGCAGGATGGAGCAGAGTCCCATCACACAGGCTGAGAAGCAGGTACACAGCAGGCAACAAAAAGGAGTCTGAAGCTGATGTAAGACGCTCGTAGCAGGGTCAGGACCTCGGAGCACGAGCACCAAGGGAGAGCCTCCTTTAGCGGGAGCAGTAGGACCTGACAGGGTACACAACCTCCCTGGCTCTCATTCACGAAAGGACCATTCTCCACTCTGCACTCAGTTCCCAATCGCATCCCACCTCGGCCTTCCTCCCTGCGAACACAGGGATGTGCCGCTCCCACTCCAGCTCTTGCCCGGCACAGCCTCGCACCCCCAGGGAGCGAAGGTGGAAATTGTCACCGCACCGCCACCTCCCAGAGCTTCCAACGCCGGGAGAACCTCGAGGGGACGGGACACTGACCACCACACCCCCACCGAGGGACATCCCCATCTCCCTCCGGGCAACAAACACGCGGGGCCCGGCGTGCAGACAGCGCACGGCGGCTGGGCAGGGACAGACCCGGCCGCGGGCAGCCCCCCAGGCCTGCCAAGAGGAACGGGAAGGAGGCCCGGCCGTGCCCTGAGCCCTGCAGAAAGGGGCTCCCGGGCGTCCCCGCCTCACCTGCGGCTCCGGCCGGGCTCAAGGCCGCGACAGCTCCCGCCGCCGCTCCCGCCCGTCTGCCGCGGCCCCGCCGCCTGCTGCCCTTTAGCGGCCGCCCTCGCCCTCCCATTGGCCACCGCCGCGCCGCTTCCGCCCAGGCCCGCGCGTCGATTGGTCAGAAGGCGAGCTGGGGACGGGCGCTCCATCACTGACGCGCGGCTGCCATTGGCTGGATGAGGGACGGGGCGGGATTCCGCGTTTCCAATGGCTCGGGCACCTGTCAGTCAGGCTGAGGACGGTGATTGGCGGCGGGCGGAGGGCGGGGCTATCGGCGCCAGCGGGGACAGCGGTGCCGCGGCCATGACAGAGCGGGGCCTGAGGGCACGGAGGGATGCGAGGGCTGGGGGTAGCTGTCGCCTCAGCCGCGTTTTCAGTGCGCCGCACGCCGCTTCCTGCTGCCAGAGCCACCGCCCATGACGTGGGGAACACAGCCTGGGAGTGGCTCCAGCTAAAGGACGCGGTTGCTCCTCAGTGATTTGGAGCTCGGTGGTCTTGAGGACCAAAAATCCTTCCAGGCTGCCGATAAGCCGTATGGTGTACCCGGTGCTGGATGCTGGTTACATAATACTGTGTCTTTTAGAAACAGGATCTTCAAGCCTTAGAAATGGTGGCTGGGCCCTCAGCAGGCCGGGTTTGCTTATCATAGGCGCACAGGCCAGCTCTGTGTGGCAAGCACTGGGACCACCCTTGGGCTGTGCCAACAGCAGTGAAGGGTCTTCCCTGGTCCCTCAGAGTACTCAGCGTTGTGCCACCAAGTGGGGTGTGTGACAGGGACGGCGAAATCCACTCAGGTAGATGGACCTTGCCCCATCTGAAAGGCACTGGAGGAAAATGAATGATAAGATAAAAAGCTGTCCACAATGTGATGTTTACAAGCCTACTTTTTTTGTGTTCTTCCAAAAGAGCCATGCATTACGTTGCTGGTAACATCAGCCATTCTGAGCTGTGTTAATGGTTGCTTTATATAACTGGATGGAAAAATCCTTCCTCTCATTTCAGATATTTTGTTTCCTCTGTTTACTGGGTGTTACAGCTTCCTGCGTGGAGAAAGCTCTCAAAAGGAGCAAGTCACATTTTCCAGGGCGCTGTGTATGTGGAGAGATGAGTAACTGCTGTAGCCTGAGTCACAGAGAAGGAGGGAGTTCTGGGTAAGGGCAGAGGGGGAAATTCTGGAATGAAGGTGGCAGAACAAACAGCATCCTCCTCTCTTCCATGTTGGCTACAGGTGTGATCCTACACCACTCAATCAAACAGAGTTGTATTCCTTATCTTTTAATTAACCTTGTGAAAATACCCAGGGTTTATGGTTGCTAAATTTGTCAGCAGCTCTGCTGGGCTGAGGTTTGGTGTGTCTTAAGGCAGCTGAGTTATGCTTTTGATCAAGTTAACAGATAGACTCAGCAGATAAACATCCGGTATCAGACTCAACTAAGTATTTGAGGAATGTGTTTGAGTTTGATTACACAAAACTGCAGTTCAATTGATTCCAGGTGTACCTTAGCTCTTTCACCATCTGATCCATGCAGGAAAAAACAGATCCGGGCAGGAAAACACGCCTCAAACCGGAGTTGAGCCTCCAGGCAAGGCTTTTATTTTAAGTCCTTGAGACTGTTGGAGATTTCTCTGACCTGAGAGAAGCTCAGCTATTAGAAGAGGGTGTTGTTACAGACCTGTCACAAAACAAAGCAAACCAAACTTGCTGCTCACTTCTGAGGAGTGGTGAACACTGAAGGGGTGGCAGCATAAATTTACAGGTGGCTGTGGCAGTGGGAGCCAAAATCCTGAGCTGTGTTTATTGCAAGGAGAGAAGTCATGGAAAAGGTGCTGTGTCTCCAGAAAGGGAGGGAAGAACCAGTGCAAGTCATTGGTGTTTTACTCTGGGCAGTGTTGAGGGGTTCCAGCTGTACTTTGTAGTGTGGGAGCAGGGATGTCGAGGAGGAAGCAAGCGCCTTTTGGGAATGCAAATCTGACTTTGGGCGGTTAAAACAGCTAGTGAGCCGTGGCTTGTGAAGGAAGCTGCCCTCCCTGTGAGTGTGTGGGGAGTTGCTCTGGCCGATGTGCTGGTGGGCTCTGGAGCAGCCCTGCGTGCCTGTGCCTTGGGTGGAGCGCTCTGGCCCGGAGCCAGGAGCAAGGCTGTGCCACTCACAGTAAACAGGTCATACTCAGAAAATGCCATCTGAGCAGGAGCCTGAGCCATCCCCAAAGGAAGAGTGCTGGAAAGAGCTGAGCTTCATTTCCAGCCTTCTAGGGAGGGATTTAACTGCTTCAGCCCAGCAGATATTTCTGCCTGCTGTTATTGCTGAGTGGTGGGATGGGAGCGTCCAGGAGCATCCTAATGCTTTGGAGACAGGAGGATCCCTCTCTGAGCAGTGTGGCTACTGCAGAAGGGGACAAATGTACGTGCTGGAAACTGCAAGCACAGGAAGAATGCAGCTTTGCCTTGTGCTTTGGGCAGGCAATTGCCTCTGTACAGAGGCCAAAAAAAGACTGATGAAAATTCCACCTTTTTAAATGCAGCAATTGGAAAGGTACCAGGCAGAGAGAACTCCACGTGCTGCTGAACCAGCCCAAGACACCCCCGTGCAATACCTTGGTGACAATCACCTTTTGTTCTTCACATCCCTGTCTCCTTTGGCTGTTGCTGCCACAACTCTGAACTCTTTTTTCTGCTTCATTTCCCCATGCCCAGCTTTTCTCCTGCTCAGCAAATGTGCCGTGCACTGAAGGACTCCTGTGGACTTTGCACCCCTGAGGAAACCTTTTTGCCAGAGGAAACATCAGGGTGTTCATCTATGGCAGTGTGTAGCAGGAGCAAAAAGGAAAACACCTCTTAGGCAGGGTTTGATTGCCAGCTGAAAATAAGCAAAGCGCCTGTCAGTGACATGTGAGCACAAAGAAGCTTTGCAGATGGAAATGAAGGCAATGCTTTTTCCTCTTCTCCTGCTCTGCCTTCCCTGCAGTGCCAGTGAGGCTTTGGCTCGTGGGCTGCAGAGCCGTGCTGTTCCAGAGATTGTTGGATCTGGACGCACAGCGCTCTTTGGACTCTTACGTATTTTCTGAAAATGGTGTCTAAAAGAGTAATGGGCACTTTGCGGAGCCCTAAATAGACCAGCCTCTGTCCTGAGGAGCTGGCAACATACGGAGGCAAGTGCCAGGGATGGAAGAACAGCTGCATCATACAAACCAGCTGAGAAGGTGGCACGTGGCCCACCTGATCAGTATTTTTCCACCACATTCTCATTCAGCTGCTCCTTGCCAACTTCCAGTTCTGTCATGCTCCTCAAAACCTTCTACTCTGGGTTTATTTAGCATGCTATTTATTTCCTAATTATAGAACTGAAGTGACTGACCTCAGCCCTTCTGGGTACTGCTGTCCACCTTTTTGTCCCCTCTAGGCCACAGGCTCTGGTCTCCTCTAATGGCTGAAAGTAGTTGCTAGAGACTTTCTGACCCACTTTTTTTGTTTTTCTCCCAAATCCAAGAGGGCTCAGACTGCTTGTACAGAGCTTCACTGATCATTTCAGAGCAGATGGGCTATTGCATTCCCAAATTCTTTAGGCCAAAAGAAAAATGCCACTGAGCTGAGCACTTTACCAGGCCGTGTTCTGCTGCTTCTATCCACAATTTCCCAGCAGCCAGCTCACTGCTTTTATCCCACATCTAGCCACAGGTGCTGGCCAGAGGAAGAGGTTTTGGAAACCACTCCCTGGCATTAACAGTGCTGCTGGTCCTGCTTTTGATTGCTCCATGGCACTTGAACCCTCCATGGCTCCACAAACAGACTCAGTGGTCTGGGAGAATGATCCATCTGTATCTCCCTGGAAGGAATCTGTCCCTCAACACTACTGGACTTTCCAGGGAGCCTGGTTAGGTGAAATTCCTACCATTGGGATACCTTCTGCACCAAAAGCTGCCAGGCTGAGCAGACCTGTTCCCTGCAGCCACCTCTAACATCACCTCTTGTTCAGTTAGAGCTGTTTCTGCCCCTTTCACACATTTTGGTACCTTAAGGTACCACTGCAGGAGCCAGGCAGTGGTTTGGTGTGGCACCTGTCCCTAAAGCCACCTGCAGAAGCAGGGGTTCTGTGCAGGGAAGGTGGCATCAGAGCAGCAGGTGTCTGGCAGACAGTGAGAGCAGGGAGAGGAGGTGTCTCTGAGGGAAAGCAGGGTAGATTCAGACAAATGGATGTACTAAAGCCAGAAGGATGTATGAGCTCCTGGAAAGTTTCCAAGATGTCATACTGAATGAAGGAAACCACTGGTCTTCTGTTTAATCCCAAGTGGTCTGTCTGACATTTGCCACTATAGTGTGTTCCTGAGGTTGGAGTCTGGAAAGACTGTGATTGTCCCGCCTCAGAAAGCTGGCAAGGGCGTCTGCTAAGGCCACAGTTTTATGTTTGTTTTTTTTTTCAGTGGCTGCTTGCAGAATTCTTTCTGTGGAAAATTTTCCATAGAAGTAATGGTGCCTGAGGAGAATGCAGGGTTGCAATCCTGTAAACTGAAATGCTCAGTAAGCTGAACAATGGGATTAGCAGCCCCTTGTAAAAATCAAAATTTTACTATTGCCTGAGGAATGGGGAAGGGCCTTTTCCTAGAGAGCAATATTCATGGAAATAAACTGAGTGGAGGCGGAAGATTGATTTTGTGCCAAAATTGTGGGAATTGGGATAGATCTGGGAGGAAGGGAGGGAGGGAGAACACAACAGTGTTTGGATGCTGGTGAGTACAAAAGAAATGGTTACAGTTGTGATTTGGGAGAATGAGTGATGGTGTTTGGGAGCAGAGAGCCGGAGCTCTGTTTCCTGGAGGTGTAGAAGGAAAGCAGGGGTGAGAAGAAAAAGGCTTGGTGCTGGTGCAGGGAGGTGGGTTGTGGGTGAGGCTGGTGGGGTCCATGGGAGCATGGTTTGGTGGGGTGGGTAGCTGAGCAGGAAGCTGCAAAGAGCAGTGGGATGGCTGGGATGAAAGGCTAATCCAGAGCATCTCCATCTACCTCATGGCTTCCTGGAGGTGCACTGGCAGTCACAGCCAAGCAGTGAAGGTCTGCCACCATGACCAGGGGTGTACTTGGGACCACTCTTTTTCCATGCACAGGCATGACATCATGATGAGGTGCACATCAGTGTCCCAAGAAAAAAAAGCAACTGCACAGCTACTGCACTCCATTCCTCTGGCTGACCTTACCTGGCTTTGCAGGAGCAGCACTTCCCTTTGTAGCACTTCTGAGTTAAAGTATTGCATGGGCTGGAGAAAATAAACAGTGCTGCTGACGCTGTTTAATGACCCCATCTCCAGGCCGACTCCACCTTGCCTCATTGCAGGCTCCATCTTGCAAAACTGATGTCTCAGCTTTTGGGAAATGACGTCTGATTTGCCACGTCTTCTCAGAGTGGACCAGCTTTAAGATCCTGACCTTCGGAGTTCCCATGAAGTCCATCCTGGGGGTTGGCAGCAATGCTGCAGGAGGATTTTGTCGGAGTTATGCAGGGGTGGGCATGCAGGAAACAGGGTGTAGGGAGTGTGGCAGGATGGGAGGATGTGTGGCTGAGTGATGATGGTGAAGGTCCTTCCTTCCTTTCCAGCTCAGGAAAGAGCTACCACCCCGGCGGAGGCTAGAGGGTGCTGTGCTGCAGGGAATGGGTGTCCTCCTCCTTCCCTGCTCAGCATCCCTTCAGAGCCAGGTAAAAATTGGCAGGAAATGCTGCCTCTGAACTGAGATGAAGACTAAGGTGCTGGCTGGAGTTACAAACAACCTCCAGGGCTTTTTTTCAGACCAGAATAATTCATTAGTTCATTATTTAGCACCCAGAAGGTGACACACAGAAAGGAAGGGTGGCTTTTGTCGGATTGGTGTAAAAGGAAAAAGTGGGTAAAAGGAGTGAGAAAATGAGGAACAGATCAGAATATAAGAAAGCTGCAAAAGTACCAAAGCTGAAAAGGAACAAAAGTACAGAATAGAGGGGTAAAGAAAGAAAATAAAAGGATAAAGAAAGAAAATAGAAGATGAAACCAATGCAAAGGTTCACATCCACTGCTGTGTCCAATTAAGGGCTTCAGATCTGCTGAATGATGAAAGGGAGACTTACTTGGGAGAAAAATAAAGGAGCACCTCTTGCTTGCGGCAGCTGAAGCTGCAAAGCCCCTGGCTGATGGGGCAGGATCAGCTCCTGTTTACCCAGCTGAGGTGTGGCTAATCCTGAGCACCACAAAGAGCAGAGCTGAGGAGTGAGAAGAGGCCAGGGGGAGCACAGGAGACAGGGCTGTGTTTGTACAGCAGCTGACAGGCAGCTGCAAGCCCAGGCAAAAACAAGACATGCTCCCGAACAAGCAGCTCTGTGAGCCGAGGGCTGCTCCATGGAAAGCCTGCCAGGAACCACAGGCAGCAGGAGCAAACGTGCCTCCTGCGTGGGGCTGCACGTGCTCTGCAAAACACAGCCCTGCTGCCCGGCCTGCGCTTGGGGGTCACTGTCCTCACAGCTGGCAGAGCTGCTCTCCCTGCCTGCCTGCCTGCCTGCAGCAGGTGGGGCAGATGTGCAGGCATAGCTGGAGCAGGACGAAGCACAGGTAGATATGTTCTTACAGTCTCAGGTCTTGCAGAAAACAACCTACCAAAAGTGAGAAGATGCAGGCAGACAACAGAGGAGGAAGACTGCAAATAAGCCCCATTCACAGCTAAAGGGATTGCACCTCCCTCTGGGCCATGGGGAGGTTCTGGGGCTTTTTCAGGTGAATGGTGTGTGCAGCACAGTGTCAAGAAGCCAGCCCTGCTCACAGAAATGAGCCACATCAGATCTTGATGCAGGTGACCTCCCTTCTGTTTTCCACCTCAGTACTGAGGTGGGTTAGCAAGGACTGGAAGAGAGCTTCCTAAATTGGACACGGATTACTACACAAGCCCCTATTAACTGTCCTGGCCCCACCACACGTGCTGGGGTGCTGGGGCTGCATTCGTAGGTCCCTGGGGGTCATCTTAAGGAGGTACAAACAAACCTGGCCCAGAACATGGAACAAAGGGAATGCTGTGGTAGGCTGCAAAGCCCTGTTAGGAGCTGAGGGGCTGTTGAAACCACATGTTTTCACTCTGTGTCTACTCTGGATGTCTGCAGCGAGAGTCACTGGTTTTACTGCTGGGGCTGTCAGGGCAGCAACCCATTGCCAGCTGGGGACACGTAGAGGGACTCAGCACTGGAGCTGCAGCTGCTTAACTCACCAAGACCACTGGGAGAATGCAGAATAGGTGGGATCTACTATTATTAACTGATCTGCGGGGCAAGACAAGGAGGTGAGAGGGAACAGTGAAATGTGAAAATGCCTGGAGGGGGAGTTGATGGCAGAAGGCAAATGGGTTCATGCTCTAATAAAGGCTCTGTTGGAAGCTGGACAAAGTAGTTGGTGTGATGGGAGATCCCACTGAGAAGGAGGGGTGATTGCAGAGGACATATGAAGACATATGACTAACTGAATGCATGTTGTAAAAACGTTAGTATAAACCTCCTGGCAGGGAGGGAGAAACACTTGGGAGCACTACTAAGTGCTAGGAAACATCCCTTGGAGGAAATTTGTGAAGTGGGTAGGGGAGATGGGGGGATACCCCTGCCCATCAGCCCACTCTTGCTTCTTCTCGGGAGCTCTTCACTGCTCCAAGCAGTGTGTATGGGAACTTTATGGAGACATCTGTGGATACGCAGAGCTATCAGCTGGCTCCTTGCCTGGAAGTTGTTGTCGCTGCTGAGAAAGGAGGTAGCACAGCCCCAGTCAGAGTTCTTGGGGAGGACACAGCTGCCCGGCCATCCCGTGGCATCCCCTGCTCCAGCCTCGTGTCCCCTTGGGTGCGTGCTGCCCCTGGGACTGGCTACGTGCACTTCTCCATGGCGGGGCTGGACACCCTGACCAGGCAAGAGCCCGGTGAGACCCTGGCGATGGCTCTGACAGATGGATTTCATTGAGGACACATGTCTGGCTTGGAGCTTGTTTTTATTTCCTTTTGAGGGAAGGAGGAGCCATGGGAGAGGAGTAACTGAGTGGCTGAGCCAGCTCTCCTGGACACAGACTGCGGTGCCAAATGAGCTCTTGCTGCGGTTTCCGCTGCGGCTCTGCAGGCTGCAGCCCAAGGGGCAGGAAGTGGTTCAACTGGTGTGTCAGCAGTGCAGGATCGATCCAGGATAGGAAAGAGACAGAATCATAAGGGGAAGGCTCTGATGGGTCATGGGATGAGGGGGATGTATGGCTCTTTGCCAGCACAGGAGCTCCTGCAGCAGCTCCAGCAGAAGGCACTGGTCACCAGGAATTTCCTTCCAGAGCAGAGGTCCTACAGGAGCCAACATCCTGCATCAGTGCTCACCAGCCTCTCCACCTAGGGGCACAAGTGGCTCCAGGTGGCCTCTGAGAGCTGCTTTTGGCCTGGGGGAACCAAGGGAATAAGGAGCTGCTTTTGAGGTGTAGTCAGCCTGGATTCCCTCCCAGGGTCAGGTGTCTGTGTGAAAGAGAGGAAGGTGTGCAGGGACTGGTGCTTTCCTGCTGCATCAGCCATGGTTGTGGTTACTGAAGTGTGTTTTAGAAGGCCACAAATATGCTTCTCTCCAGGAAGTAATGAATCCTAGAGCTGTGGCAGTTCTCCCCTTGCCTGCCAGGTTCTGGGGGATCAGAGCAAGTGGGAGGTATGAAAAGGGTGGGACAGGCAGAGTTCAAACCTTCTCATTATGCTTAGAGATACAGAGATCAAAGGACAATTTTACAAATTAATAGGGCCTCCACCTGGGCAGAGCCTCTCTCGGCATGGATGGGCGGGAGGGGAGTGTTTGGTAATGAGCAAACTGCCTCTTCTCCACCAGCCGGTAGGACAGGTTCTGGGCTCTTGCAAACAAACCCTGTGGTCTAGCTCGTTAGAGTTCATTAGTGTTGTTCCATATTCATACAGCATTAGTGCCATCAGGCCTCGTGTTTAATCAGACTGTGACCTTCCTTAAGCCCTGCAGGCGTTGGAGGGCCTTCCATCAAACATATGCCAGAAGCACAGGCACCAAATTGGTGGATTGAGTAAGGAAGGGTCTTGTGAGTGCAGTAACAGGGTGAGAATCAGAAACCTGCCACAGAAACCTGGGTTATCAGAAAACCTGTATAATAAAGCTATCAAGCACACAATTTAGTGTTTTGTGTCAAGGCAGGAGCTTGGGAAGAGCTTCCTGAAAAAGAACAAAAGAGCCATGGCTTATCTTCCTGTGGTATCTGCTCAGTGCTCAGGCATGGTCAGGCTGCTGAAGCTTCTAATCCATCAAGGGTTTTGATTAAGCACTGTGGTGTACAGGAGTGTGGGCTTGTGTTACAAGTTGCTGCTCCCAGGCAACAGGCTACAGAGGGTAAGGCAAGTCTGGGACATTGACTGTGCCCCATCTGTCCTGGGCAGTGCTCTGAGATGAGCACCACAGGGAGCCACCATCACCACCAAAGGGCTTTAATCCTGGCCCGAGGTCGATGCTAATCCATCATCAGTGAGGAGACAGGTATTTCCCAGGGGAATTCTTGCTGTAGCATTTACAAGTGACCTTTGGGAAGTGGTGCTGTTACCACTGGCTGATGAGGCTGTGTGTGTAAAACGCCAAACCTGCATGTCTAGCTTTCGGATGGACAAAGTAAAGGGAGATATGTCCTTCCCTCGAGCCCCTCCAGCCCTTGATTTCCCATCTGCCAAATGAAGATGAAGGCAACACCTCTTCTGCTGGAGGTAAGCATGGATAAATCCTTAAAGACTGCAAAGGATTCAGAGAGGGGGAGTTATATAAAGGTGCTTATATTAAGTACCTTACACAGACACACCAGCTCTAAGCTGGGTATAATCTTGTTTATTTAGGTTAGAGCAAAGGACTTGAAGTTAAACTGGCTGGAATCTCATCTGAGCTCCGACAAGATCAGCAGCGGGCAGCAGAGCAAAACCAGGAGATGGTGCTGCCCTTTGCCTTCTTCCTTTTAAATAATAAAGTTTTAGATATCCTGAAGGGCTCTCAGTAGCCTTATGGAGCTTTCCATACCCCTAGGATATTCAGTATCCTAGTTTAGTTCTGAAGTTCCCGATTCCTAAACATTAGCATCCCTAAGTGTACAGCCTGTGTTTAAAGAAGCTATTACCCTTTTGGTGGAAAGGGCAGAGAGTGTGGAAACCTTTTGTTCCTCAAGAAACTAAACAGAGAAGTCTGGTTACATGCAAGGATTGTCCCAGCCAGTGGATGTCTTTGGCAGCCATTGGAAACCATGTGCTGGTAGGCCAGCGGGCAGTGACGCTGGCTGGGGCTGCAGGAGGTTAGAGATGCTGGCACGAGCCCTTGGTTATCCTGTTAGAGGGATTAAGAGCAGCCTGGGGCTTAATCCATTGCTATGGTGCTGCAGATCGTTTCTCCTTCCCACTCGGAGTGGCTAACATGTGTGGCAGGATGGGAGGCTTGATCCCACGTGGCAGGAAACTTCCCAGGACCTGTGCTGTGGCCTGAAACACAACTTGGAACTCTAAAAAAGAGTTGTGCCTGCAAAGGATGGGGGCTACCTCTGTCAGGGTTTTTTGGGGGGCTCTCAAAACTGGGGTGGGACAGGAAAACCATGTTGCAAGGAGTGTTGTGGGAACGTTTTGGGTGGGGAGACCCTCTGAGCTGTAACAGCTGACTTTTGAGATAGACCTAAGCCAGTGAACTCCTTTACAGAGCAGATAGTTGAAACAATAGGAGCTGCTGCCCAAGAAAGATCCATTCAAAGGCTGAGCAGGACCTTGCTGGGGGTGGAGGGGCATCTTTGCTACCTGATAGTGGTGGGGAGAGGTCCTGTGAGTTTCTCAGAGGGAGTGGGGAGAAGGAACATGAAACTCCGATGATACCAAAGCTATCACTGCACATTCATCAGCCATGAGACGCATCCTGGTCAGTTTTATGGCAGACTGGGGGCTTTATGCTTGGGCAAGGGATCACCTGTGTATTATTCACCTCTCTTGTTCACAGGAAAACATCTTTGTATAAGATGGAAAATAAATAAGATTGCATCAGAGAAGTACATGGCCCCCATCTTCACCTATTTTCCTCTTTATCACCCCAGCTACGGGAACCAGGCTATCTGCTATCAGCACAGCTCGGAAAGGGTTACGCACAGCAGAATCTGGCAGATCTCTGTGCAGAAGAAACCAAACCCAGTGGTAAATACTGCAATAGCAAGGCCTAAGTAGTCCCTGCAGAAGGGAGTGAAATTACGCCTGACCTTCGACCTACCCAACTCTTTCAAGTAGAGCCATCCCTTGCAAAAACTTGGCGGCTGTAGGAGCCCGGGCGTGGTGTTTGCCTGTGGGAGCTGTCTCTGTTCCTTGTTTCTTCCCTGTCCTTGACAGGCTGTTCCTCTCTCTTCTCTGCTGCCCATGTCCAGAGCTTCCCTCTGCCCTCTGGGACAGCAGAAACACTTCCCAAGTGTAGTTTCTTATGAGATGCCCCTCTCCATCGCAGATGAGAGACCATTTAAAGAGCCGCTTGCAAGAAGCACTGTCCCTGTGGAGAGCATTGCTCCATCTGGCCTCCATAATTCGCTTTTTAATATCCTTTCCCATGCACGTTCCTAGGACATTGGCATTCATGCCTCTGGGGACGGAAAGAAAACATTTTGCTTTCTGTTTTTAGAGAGGCTGATGCAGCTCCCTCTGGGTCTTGCATTCTCTCTGAGACTAATCCAGGCAGTAGCCCCTCAAAAGGCTGAACAAACACCCTTGTCCTAGTTGCTTGTGCAGAGCCTTGGGAATCTTGCCCTGCGCTCTCCTCCTCCTGACCTTGTTTTCCTCGGAACACCACAGCAGTAATTACCCTGAGGTTGAAGGGTTGTTCGAAAGCAAGTACTGTGTCCTGTGTGCTCCCTCCTTTCCAGCTGCTGTTTCTCCCTACACTGGAGTTAGACTCTACCTGGAGTTTTCTTTGTGTTGTTACTAATTCAGGGAAACACCAGCAGCAAGGGTGGTGGGTGTGGGTGGGAATACGTGCCCAGTTCCACGTGTTTCTCATTCTCTGGTGCCCTGAGAAGTTGCCAGCACAGTGGGGCAGCTGGACCTGCCACCGGGTCTCTCCCTGGGGTGCCACTCGTACTTGCAGTGCTCTCATGGGCACTGGTTGACTGTGTCTGACAAAAGCATTAGCTGGACACTGGAGTGGAGGTGGGAACACTGGTCAAAGTGCACGGCATGCAGCTGGACTGCCCAGCTCATGGATGGCTGCGTGGCTGCATTGCCAAAGGCAGAAATGTAGCAACACTCAGAGTCAACACATAAATATGAGCAGCCCAAGTGTCAGAGGTGGGTTAGTTAATGCTGAAATTGGAGGGTTTTGCAAGAAGAGATAAAATCAGCTTCACCTTTAGGAGGAGGAGGGTTTGGAGTGGATTTCCATAACAGGGTCAAATGACCCAGCATTCCTGTGCTGTGCAGTGCTCTTTTCCAAAGAATTTGCTGCTGAATATGGATTTAGCCTGAATGTGCTCTAGCCTTCCAGGGCTAAATGTGTTTCTGCCTTCCAGGGCATGGCTGGGCTTTTCCAGCTCTTGGTGGCCAGGCACAGCTTAAAAAGGAGTTAGTTTGTGGCCAAACCAGTGGAGCTGTGGTGCAGTGCTTTGGACAGAAAGTGGTTATGTCACGCCCAATCCCTTTCACATATTCACTGGACCTGGCTGCAAGCTGTTTTCCTTGATGCTAGTTAGGAGGAACTTGGGAAAACCCCATGCCACTGGCACGCTGGATGACAAGGATGGCACAGGGCACTTGTGTTCACGGTCCATCGGAGGGGAAGCCCTCTCCAGCTTTCATGCCACCCAGGGAGAGAAAAGAGGGTTTTGTGCTGCAAAAACAACTCTTCCTTTGCCAAGTGCTGGCAGCCCCCGCTACATTCCGGTCCAATTCTGCACCCTCTGCCTGCCACGAGGGCCAGGAGCCATGGGCACTGCCAGCATCAGGAAGTCCCTACCGGCCACACGGTCCCCCTCATTGAAGCACCATAAGCGTGGCCGGCGTGGCTCTCACTTCCAGAGAAGCCTTTGCTGCCTCGTTGCCTGTACCCCCGTGCTGCCCGCACCCCGGGGGCGCGGACCCTCGGCCGGGCCGTGCCCCGCC